>CM037089.1:115833263-116045763 GCA_020916435.1 Oxytropis ochrocephala
TAGAGTAGATATGCCAAAAAAGTATTGAGGCGTTATACGATATCCACTCAAACGCTACTTGAAGCGGCGTTTCAAAAATGCTAATTAAATACTACTCAAAAAACACTATATACTAGTGCTTACCAAACACATGCTTAACCTTTATTGTTTCTCTTAGCTACACATTCCTAAAAATACTACTTGTCATATAATACGCGCACAAAGAACAGAGCTACAAAGACAAAGAACAACAAAGTGCAGTGAGCGCATGACAAAGCCAGTTGCTTCCGATGGTATCGATGGATTCGGCCAGCGGCTGGGAGCGTCAAATGTAACGTTGTGCAGCTATTTTTGAGGACAATAGGTTTGGAGATGGTCTATGCATTCGGGATAGTAAAGGAACCTTTGTTAAAGCAAAGACAGAGTGGTTTCATGGTTCCCCACTTCCCCAAGAGGCAAAGGCCTTGGGCTTATGGGTTGCGATCAAATGGCTTCAAGAACTACAAATCCAGAGAGTCACCATTGAACCTGGATTGCAAAACAAAGATGGTTGATGGTATCCGAGGAGTGTGTCGTTCTATAATCGAATTTGGCTCTATTTTAAAATCGTAGAAACCTTTTATCTATGTCACAAAGCTATACGGTTAGCTTCATCCGAGACAAACTAACATTGGTGTCCACACCTTAGCTCGGGCATCAAGGGATTTTGTTAGTGTCCAAATTTTTGATTGTAGTCCGACTTGTATTACTTCTTTGCTTATTAATGAATTATAAGTTTCCTTTGTAAAAAATATATAATTATCTTCAATTAGATTTTTTTTTACCAAAGATTTTCAATTAGACAGACTGAAAACAACATTATTATGTATTTCAAAATCTTCCGGTAGAAAACATACTAGTACTTAATAGTTTCCAAAGTTTTTCTAACAAATTAAATAGTTTCAATGTAATTATGAAATGAATTTAAAAACTGTTTTTAGAATTGAATTCACAAAACAAAATGAACTCATAAATATATTGTTTCCTTTCATTAAAATTTCTCTTAACATAAACATTAAAAACCATTATTATGTATTCAAAACTTCTCTTACCACAATAATTACTTTTAAAAATAGTTAGACGTTCATGCTTAACGAAGTTTGAATAAAATAAATACCAAAAAAGTTTGAATAAAATATTTTACTATAATTTGAAACAAAACAGTTTATGTATTAAATGTGTAGAAAACTATTGTACATATTTTTATATAATGTATTAAATTCTTACCAGAAAAATATAACGCATTAGTAATACAATAATATATTAAATATTAAATTTAATGCATAGTACGTATTTACCCCAAAAAACGCATAGTAAAATAATAGTTAATTGCCAAGGTGGTTTCACCATTTGCCTATATAAATAGATGTCTAGAGAACTAGCTAGTATTCAAGGAACAAGATGGAGACTGCAAAGAATTCCTCTCTCAAGATGGTGATATTGTTGGCTTTCTTCATCATTGCATCAGGTCTAAAACAAACAAGCGAGTTTTTGAAGACTCACATTTTGCTTATATTCAGTAACAAAGGAGTATAATTTGACATGTTGCATTGAGTTTTTGTTCTTGTGTTGATATATTGTTTTTGTGTATTCTGAGATATGTGCATGAAATCAAAAAGCAGAGAACCGATTGAAGAGGATAAAGCTTCGCTTGTTTACATTGTTGTCACAAACATCATCCATGCCCTAATTATTGCTATCTTTGTTGTAGACAAGACTCGAGTGTCTTGCACTTCATTTGTGTAGATATCATAAGCCCCATTGCATTTCACACTCATATTGTAATTGTGTTATTGGGCCAATTGCTAGTTGAGTAGTTTTAGATTAATATTGTAATACCATCCATGGCCGTCCCAAATAATTTGGAGGTTCTGTTCAAACATTTAAAATTGGACCCTTAATTATACTTGTATCATATACTATATTTTTCCATGACTCATACTAATTTCTTCATTAGTTATATCTATGTTTTTCGAGCGCTAAAATATCTCAAAACACACTACTTACACAGGCACTTTACGCTTTTTCATGATTTTTTTACCATATCGGTTATTGAGGAATAAACTTTGTGTATTTGAACCCATGAAATTTTTTTGAACTCTAAAGTACTCTAAAACATACTACTTAGCATTACACCTTATATATTTTGTCACGAAATTAATTTTCCCAACCAAATCGGTTATTGAGAAAGGAACTTTGAGTATTTAAACACTTAATTTTTTTTCTTAACACTAAAGTACTTTCAGAACACCGATCAAGATTACACTTTACATATTTTGTCACGAAATTAAATTATTTTTTAGCAACTCGGTTATAATAAACAAACTTTCGTATATTTGAACATTTAAATTATTTTTAATCAAAATTACACTTTAAACACACACCTTGCAAAAAAAAAAATAAGTGGGGAATAGACTCGCCTCTTGCTCAAAACAAAAAGGGCAACACGACCCATGAGGATCCTTAATAATGCCCTTAGAAATAAGATTATCAAGAGTTAAAATCTTCCCCAAAACAATCTCCAACCAAAAACTTCCACTTTAGTGGGAGTAGATAGCTGCCACATATCAACAAGAACACTCTGGATATCGCTATCCATCCTATCCTAATGCATCAAATACAACAAAAGCACATAACAAGATTTAATAGAAAAAAATGGAGGTTTTCAAGACTCCACTGTCAGCGATCTTGCTCAGAATCAACAGGATGAAACAGATGAAGAGTGGCCAAGAGAAAATCTTGATCAGCCCCCTCCTCGTCAGACAAGTCACGACTTCAATCGAGATTCCAACACCAAATATTGTCAAGCCAATACCCGTATTCTATAATGCTACTACTTTAAAACTTTGCCACATCAAAAAGATTAGGAAATAAATCCTTAAAAGTCTCATTGATGGCCCACTTATGCCTCCAAAAGGAAATAAAATTCCCCTTTCCTAACATAGGCCTAAGTGCATATTCAAAGGCACCCTACAACGAAGTTTTTCCATCTTCCAAAAGTAATATGTCCCTCCACCATAAAGAATCTTCAGTACAACCTCTAGGCAAACAACCCCTGTGAAGAAATGCCACAAGTCACCATACCGGTGTGGAACAAGCTGCCACCGACTAGCACTATTGTCATTGATGCATCTCCACTTCCACTTGCTCAAGAGAGCCAAATTGAAGGCTTCCAGTAGATCACCTAAACTTTTACTCGCTCTGTTTCACAATACATGTCGTTTTAAGGTAATTTACACATACCAAGAAGATTAATAAATTTTGTTTCTTTTGATGGAAGTATTTATATTTTTTCCTAGAATACCCTTAACTATTTATTATTTCACTCTTTATATTTCTCTCTTCGCAATAAATAGTTAAAAGTATTATTGATAAATCAATAGTTAATGGTGCATTGGAAATCCCCCCATCAACTTTTTGTCTCTGTTTTGTAAAAAGTAGCGGACAAGAAATAATTAAGCTAGCAGATAACGGATGAACTAGGGGATAGTGGATAGCAGAAAACCTAGCTGATAGCGATGTATGACATATTTAATTCATGACTACATTGTTTAATCAATATAAAATACGACAAAATGTTTATAAATTTTGTTATTTTATTAAGCAAATAAAAGGAATGAAGCTTCATTAAAACTTTCTGAAGTTAAAAAACATCAAGAAGAAAAAATAGTACTTCCCCTAGTTTTACTAAAAAAAATAGAAAAAATAAATAAGACATAAGATAGGCCAAGGAGACTAGACCAAAATCCTTGACAAGAAGAGAGAATAAAGTTAAAGCAACTATAGGGAGCTCTAACTTGAAGCCCCATAAAACAGCTTCACCCTAAAGAAAAATTATAATTTTTTTGAAGGACTAGAATATAATAACTAGATCAAAAGGAGATAGAGACAGAATTTGCCTCGAACAAGTATTATATCCAACGATCATTTTTTTGCCTCAACTTCTTCTTTTTTGGGTCTTGGACACAACCGGTTCGAAATTGCCATACGATTGCAACCGTTGCTTGGGTATCGGTAGCCATAGGATCACCAACATCATATGACGTATCACCCCGTGAGCTTTCTTAATATTCTCATTTCGGATGCTACTACTAGATTAGAAGTACCTGCAGACTCACGAGGAGACATCCGGTTCAAAATCATCATCATGCGCCACTTTTCCTTGGGTATCAGTATCTATAGGATCAACATCATCATCATCACCATCATCATCATCATCGTCATCAAACACATCTCCCCAATGCTTTCCTAAAATTCCCATGTCAGATACTACCACCGAGATAGAAGTAGCATTAGACTCAGAGACAATTAGCGAATTTGGCCTGGTAATGGGAGGTTGAGTGGAAAACGAATCAATGGAATTACTCCAACATCGACTAGCAATTTTCATATTATTGACTATGTTGGTGTTAGAGTGAGCAGTAGGAGTTTCTATATTACAACCACTAATAGTATCGGAGGCATGAGAAATCACGAACAACATTGTCTTGTGCTCCTGCATGTGTACCAGAGGTAGAAGCATGAGCCAACTTCTGAATGGATGTTTCTTGCATTTGCACCGTTGGCGACACTTGCTTACCCCCAACTGAAGTGAAAGAGTCCTGAGAAAATTGGACATAATCTGATTCTTCATTAAATTGCATTATCGCTGCGCTCTTTGGAAGGGTCAACATGATGCTCTCCATGATAATGATTTCCCTTTATTAGCCTTAGGAATGTATTGAACAAAAGGTGGAGGATGCGAGAACTCCTTTCTCGCTTTATTCTATTCGAAAAGCACCTCAGACTTTCTCACAAGATTATTAGGCGTATTGCCATGCATACAATTCTGGATTGAATGACCAAGACATTGACAAGATTTACAAAACATAGGCACACATTCATATTCCACGGAAATAAAAAAGCATATCCTTCTCTTTCCACTAATAATTGATCTTGAAGTTGCATAGTTAAATGAATATCTATCAAGGTACCCTAGCAAAATGACCAAAGGTCCTTTTTGAAGTAACCGTCCAAAGCAAGAGGGACACCTAAACTACCACTAATCTCAAACAAAATTTTTGGTCTCCAATATTTGCGAGAAAGACCATGAAGTCAGACCCAACATTGAGCAGTGGTTTGATTAGTAAAAAAAAAGGTTCAAAATTAGGTGACCAAGCCGATAGGCGTAACACACCCATATTCAAATTACAAGATCCCTAAGTAGTAGTTTATAAATTATTATTGCTATAAATTCATAGTAATTAAACTAACACTAAAATGTTTTTAAGTTAAAATATATTTTATTATTCTAATTTTTAATTTACCTATTTCTAAAATATCTTTGGCACTCTACAAAGACAAAGAATATCGGCACAAAGAACAACAACATGGCAGAGCGCATGACAAGAGTGCTTCGGATGATAATCGGTGGATTCAAACCGATGGTGGGAGCGTCAAATGTAACGTTGATGCGGCTATTTTTGAGGACATTAGGTTTGGAGTTGGTCTATGCATTCGGGATAGTGAAAGAACCTTTACCAAAGATTTTCAATTAGACTGAAAACAAGATTATTATGTATTTCAAAAAACATACTAGTACTTAATAGTTTCCAAAGTTTTTCTAACAAATTAAATAGTTTTCAATGTAATTATAATGAATTTAAAAACTGTTTTTAGAATTGAATTCACAAAACAAAATGAACCATTATTATGTATTCAAAACTTCTCTTACCACAATAATTACTTTTAAAAATAGTTAGACGTTCATGCTTAACGAAGTTTGAATAAAATAAATACCAAAAAAAAGTTTGAATAAAATATTTTACTATAATTTAAAAATGTTTTACTATAATTTTAAACAAAACAGTTTATGTATTAAATGTGTAGAAAACTATTGTACATATTTTTATATAATGTATTAAATTCTTACCAGAAAAATATAATGCATTAGTAATACAATAATATATTAAATATTAAATTTAATGCATATTATTTACCCCAAAAAATGCATAGTAAAATAACAGTTAATTCCCAAGGTGGTTTCACCATTTGCCTATATAAATAGATGTCTAGAGAACTAGCTAGTATTCAAGGAACAAGATGGAGACTGCAAAGAATTCCTCTCTCAAGATGGTGATATTGTTGGCTTTCTTCATCATTGCATCAGGTCTAAAACAAACAAGCGAGTTTTTTAAGACTCACATTTTGTTTATATTTTGTAACAAAGGGAGTATAATTTGACATGTTGCATTGAGTTTTTTGTTCTTGTGTTGATATATTGTTTTTGTGTATTTACAGATATGTGCATGAAATCAAAAGCAGCAGAACTGATTGAAGAGGATAAAGCTTCTGCTTGTTTACATTGTTGTCACAAACATCATCCATGCCCTAATTATTGCTACTGTTGTAGACAAGACTCATAGTGTGCTGCACTTCATTTGTGTAGATATCATAAGCCCCATTGCATTTCACACTCATATTGTAATTGTGTTATTGGGCCAATTGCTAGTTGAGTAGTTTTAGATTAATATTGTAATAGCATCCATGGCCGTCTCAAATAATTTGGAGGTTCTGTTCAAACATTTAAAATTGGACCCTTAATTATACTCGTATCATATACTATATTTTTCCATGACTCATACTAATTTCTTCATTAGTTATATCTATGTTTTTTCGGCGCTAAAATATCTCAAAACACACTACTTAACAGTGCACTTTACGCTTTTTTCATGATTTTTTTATCATACCGGTTATTGAGGAAGAAACTTTGTGTATTTGAACACATGGAATTTTTCTGAACTCTAAAGTACTCTAAAACATACTACTTAGCATTACACCTTATATATTTTGTCACGAAATTAATTTTTCCCAACCAAATCGGTTATTGAGAAAGGAACTTTGCGTATTTAAACACTTAATTTTTTTTCTTAACACTAAAGTACTTCGAACACACCGATCAAAGATTACACTTTACATATTTTGTCACGAAATTAAATTATTTTTTTAGCAACTCGGTTATTAATAAACAAACTTTCGTATATTTGAACATTTAAATTATTTTTAATCAAAATTACACTTTCGGGGGCCCTAAAAAATTGATTTAAACAACCAACACAGTTGGTCAGTAACTTTATCTACTTTGGGGTTTGATTCCCGACAAACTCGGTGTTGGCTAATGCGTAGTAATTTAAAAATATTGCGGTTGTAAATAGGATATAGAGGGCATTTCTGTCTTTTACACTTTGTACAAATGGGATATAAATTCCCTCCCTCAAAACAGTTAAAACCGCTTTTCAATAATATTCGTTTTTTTCATTACGCGTTTTCGTTGTCGTTCTTGCGTTCTCGGCCTGCGTGTGTGTTCAAGTCGGCTAGTGTATTCCGACGTCGACCACCGTCGTCTTCTTGCTCGGTTAAGCATCAACTATGGTGATGATGCATTGACATGGTATCTAGAGCTGCGTTTTAGAGGGATCTTGGGGAAACACGAGTGAAGTGATTCTTCGGTGAGGTGTGTGCATTCGATCTTGTTCTTGTAATTCACATCGGATTGCAAATCAAGATCAAACGAAATCGTCCTTTCTTGATTTCGTGGGTTAGGGAAACACGAGAGATTGAGTGATCGAGTGAAAGAGAAGATGAGCAGCGGTAGCGGTGGATTGAACACGAAGCTTAGGTGTTCGGCGGGGAAAATTGGAATCGGTGGTCGATTCAAATGAAAGTTCTTTTTGGCGCGCAAGATGTGTGAACTGGTGGAAGATGGCTACACACCAGTAGGTGAAGGTGCAACGGAGGCACAGAGAAATGCGCAAAGGGAGACGAGGAAGAAAGATCAAAAGGCCTTGTTCTACATTCATCAATGCGTAGATCACAACGTGTTTGAAAAAATCTTCGAGGCAACCACTGCGAAGGAGGTGCGCGTGGGATATTCTTGTTCGAAGTTATAGTGGAGATGCTCTTTGTGAAAGAAGTGAAATTGCAATCGCTACGAAAACAATACGAAAATCTGAACATGAAGAGTGATGAAAGAATTGCAGACTATATCACGCGTGTGGTTACAATCACCAACGAAATGAAGCGAGCGGTGAAAGCGATGGCGGAAGAAATGATCGTGAAAAAGGTACTTTGTTCCTTAACTCCAAAATTTGATATTATCATGGTAGCAATCCAGCAATCTAAGAACACTAGTGTAATGAAGTTAGATGAATTACAAAGTAGTTTAGAAGCACATGAAACACTTGTAATTGATAGGGATGTTCAAGTTGAAACTGAACAAAAGGCACTACGAGCACAAGTCTTTAATAAAGGTGGTGGAAACAAATCGAATTGGAAGGAGAATAAGTGGAAACAAAAGAAACAAGAGTGGCTTGATAAGAACAATAAGAAAGAAACTGGTAGTAGCAGTAATAATAGTGATAAGGGAGGACCACGGAAAGAACTCTAAGAATCCAAACAAGAAAGGAAATTTTGATAAAAGAAAGGTTCAAGGTGTTTCAATTGTGATAAATTCGCCACTTTGCCGATGAATCTTTGGTCGAATAAAAGAAAAAGAAGGAAGAAGCTAACATAGCGCAAGGGATTACGATGAGGAACCCGTGATCTTGATGGTGACAACAAATGAGGAAGGGGTGATTACAGATATGTGGTACCTCGACACAGGCTGCTCAAATCATTTGACTGGAAATAAAAGGTGGTTGATCAATTTCGATGGCAGCAAGAGAACAAAGATCAGATGTGCTGATGGTGAGTACTTGACAGCAGAAGGTATGGGTGACATTCTGGTACAAATGAGTGATGGCTCAAAAGTGTTGATTGAGGATGTGTGGTATGTACCAGGGGTGAAAAACAACTTGATGAGTGTTGGCCAATTGCTAGAAAAGGGATATTCAGTGAATATGGAGGATAATGTGATGACCCTGTTTGATAAAAATAAGAAAATGATCTTCAAGTCTCCACTTGAGAAGAACAGAACCTTCAAAGTGAAGATTGAAGCTGGTGAAGCTCAGTGCTTGAGTGTTACAAAGGCTGAGGATGAGAGTGCATTGTGGCACAAGAGGTATGGTCATCTCAATTATGCGAGTTTGAGTCAATTGCAATCCAAAGGGCTTGTACTCGGCATTCCAAAGGTAACTGCTAGTAGTGTAGCTTGTGAAGTGTGCATGAAGAGTAAACAATCTAGATTACCCTTTGCATCAGAATTACCTCCAAGAGCAACACTTGCCTTGGGTGTGGTACATTCGATGTGTGTGGACCTTTGAAGTTCCTTCCTTGGGTGGAAACAAATATTTTGTGACTTTCATTGATGAGTTTACAAGAATGATCTCGGTTTATTTGATTAAAGCAGAAAAGTGAAGTCTTTGATCGCTTTAAAAGGTTCAAGGCATATGCGAAAAACAGCAGTGGGTGCAAGGTGAAAGTATTAAGGAGTGATGGTGGTGGAGAGTGCGGCTCCCACCGAGTTCAAAAGTTTTTGTGACGAGCGGGGCATAGAACATGAGGTCACGCCACCCTATACACCCCAACACAATGGAGTATTGAGAGGAGGAATAGGATGATACTTGATATGGTAAGATGCATGCTTAAAGCAGATGCAACTACCAAACACTCTATGGGGTGAGGGTGTGGCAAGCTGCGAGTATACATACCGAACCGATGTCCGACAAGGAGGTTGAAGAATAAGGTGCCTTTGGAGATGTGGAGTGGTGAGAAACCCGATGTAAGTCACTTGAAGGTATTCGGTACCCTATGCTACAAGCATATACTGGGATGCTAGGAGAAGGAAGTTAGATGACAAGAGTACTCCGAGTGATATTTGTAGGATATCATTCAGCAGTGGCTACAAATTATATTGTCCTACAACCAACAAAGTTGAAGTTAGTAGAGATGTGATTGTAAAAGAACAAGAAAGGTGGAATTGGAATTCAAATGGAGTAACATCGATTGACATTGTGATTGCAATACTTGAAGAAGATCATAGTGAAGTACCGATGACAGGGAGAGGTACACAGTCCGCATGAAATTGAACAACGAGGAATGATTACGGCGACTGCGGGTGCGATGATGAAGTCCAAAGACAGGCGTGCCCAGAGGCGAGAGAAATTTACCACCTCGGCTCACCGATTATGAGCTAATTGCGCGATTTGATAGACAATGATGGTGATTTCATCGCAATTTGCACTAGTAGGCGAGCATCTTGAGCCACTTAGTCATACAGAAGCAGTGAAAGATAAGGTGTGGAAGGCCGCAATGATTGAAGAATTGAATGCAATTGAAAGGAATAAAACCTGGGAGTTAACTGTGCTACCTCCAAACAAGAAACCGATAAGTGTGAAGTGGGTCTTCAAAGTGGCCCGAAACCCGATGGATCGATGGCAAGACACAAAGCTCGGCTTGTGGCTCGTGGATTTCTGCGCAGGAAGGAAGGTCTAGATTACAAGGAGGTGTTTGGTTTATTTTAATAAGGACGGAAAAGAAATTTAAGAAAAAAATTAGAGTAGATATGCCAAAAAAGTATTGAGGCGTTATACGATATCCACTCAAACGCTACTTGAAGCGGCGTTTCAAAAAATGCTAATTAAATACTACTCAAAAAACACTATATACTAGTGCTTACCAAACACATGCTTAACCTTTATTGTTTCTCTTAGCTACACATTCCTAAAAATACTACTTGTCATATAATACCGCACAAAGAACAGAGCTACAAAGCAACAACAAATGCAGAGCGCATGGCGCACAGCAGTGATGCCGGATGGTATCGATGGATTCGGCCCGGTAGTGGGAGCGTCAAATGTAACGTTGATGCAGCTATTTTTGAGGACAATAGGTTTGGAGATGGTCTATGCATTCGGGATAGTAAAGGAACCTTTGTTAAAGCAAAGACAGAGTGGTTTCATGGTTCCCCACTTCCCCAAGAGGCAAAGGCCTTGGGCTTATGGGTTGCAGTCAAATGGCTTCAAGAACTACAAATCCAGAGAGTCACCATTGAACTGGATTGCAAAACAGTGGTTGATGGTATCCGAGGAGTGTGTCGTTCTATAATCGAATTTGGCTCTATTTTAAAATCGTGTAGAAACCTTTTATCTATGTCACAAAGCTATACGGTTAGCTTCATCCGGAGACAAACTAACATTGGTGTCCACACCTTAGCTCGGGCATCAAGGGATTTTGTTAGTGTCCAAATTTTTGATTGTAGTCCGACTTGTATTACTT
The DNA here is from genome assembly GCA_020916435.1 of Oxytropis ochrocephala. Classification (NCBI taxonomy): domain Eukaryota; kingdom Viridiplantae; phylum Streptophyta; class Magnoliopsida; order Fabales; family Fabaceae; genus Oxytropis; species Oxytropis ochrocephala. The sequence goes on from CM037089.1 coordinate 115,844,475, forward strand.
CTTTGCTTATTAATGAATTATAAGTTTCCTTTGTAAAAAAATATATAATTATCTTCAATTAGATTTTTTTTTACCAAAGATTTTCAATTAGACAGACTGAAAACAACATTATTATGTATTTCAAAATCTTCCGGTAGAAAACATACTAGTACTTAATAGTTTCCAAAGTTTTTCTAACAAATTAAATAGTTTCAATGTAATTATGAAATGAATTTAAAAACTGTTTTTAGAATTGAATTCACAAAACAAAATGAACTCATAAATATATTGTTTCCTTTCATTAAAATTTCTCTTAACATAAACATTAAAAACCATTATTATGTATTCAAAACTTCTCTTACCACAATAATTACTTTTAAAAATAGTTAGACGTTCATGCTTAACGAAGTTTGAATAAAATAAATACCAAAAAAAAGTTTGAATAAAATATTTTACTATAATTTAAAAATGTTTTACTATAATTTGAAACAAAACAGTTTATGTATTAAATGTGTAGAAAACTATTGTACATATTTTTATATAATGTATTAAATTCTTACCAGAAAAATATAACGCATTAGTAATACAATAATATATTAAATATTAAATTTAATGCATAGTACGTATTTACCCCAAAAAACGCATAGTAAAATAATAGTTAATTGCCAAGGTGGTTTCACCATTTGCCTATATAAATAGATGTCTAGAGAACTAGCTAGTATTCAAGGAACAAGATGGAGACTGCAAAGAATTCCTCTCTCAAGATGGTGATATTGTTGGCTTTCTTCATCATTGCATCAGGTCTAAAACAAACAAGCGAGTTTTTGAAGACTCACATTTTGCTTATATTCTGTAACAAAGGGAGTATAATTTGACATGTTGCATTGAGTTTTTTGTTCTTGTGTTGATATATTGTTTTTGTGTATTTACAGATATGTGCATGAAATCAAAAGCAAAGCAGAAGCTCGATTGAAGAGGATAAAGCTTCGCTTGTTTACATTGTTGTCACAAACATCATCCATGCCCTAATTATTGCTCTTTGTTGTAGACAAGACTCAGAGTGTGCTGCACTTCATTTGTGTAGATATCATAAGCCCCATTGCATTTCACACTCATATTGTAATTGTGTTATTGGGCCAATTGCTAGTTGAGTAGTTTTAGATTAATATTGTAATACCATCCATGGCCGTCCCAAATAATTTGGAGGTTCTGTTCAAACATTTAAAATTGGACCCTTAATTATACTTGTATCATATACTATATTTTTCCATGACTCATACTAATTTCTTCATTAGTTATATCTATGTTTTTTCGAGCGCTAAAATATCTCAAAACACACTACTTAACAGGGCACTTTACGCTTTTTTCATGATTTTTTTACCATATCGGTTATTGAGGAATAAACTTTGTGTATTTGAACCCATGAAATTTTTTCTCGAACTCTAAAGTACTCTAAAACATACTACTTAGCATTACACCTTATATATTTTGTCACGAAATTAATTTTCCCAACCAAATCGGTTATTGAGAAAGGAACTTTGAGTATTTAAACACTTAATTTTTTTCTTAACACTAAAGTACTTCCAGAACACACCGATCAAGATTACACTTTACATATTTTGTCACTTAAATTAAATTATTTTTTTAGCAACTCGGTTATAATAAACAAACTTTCGTATATTTGAACATTTAAATTATTTTTAATCAAAATTACACTTTAAACACCTGCAAAAAAAAAAAATAAGTGGGGAATAGACTCGTCTTGCTCAAAACAAAAGGGCAACACGACCCATGAGGATCCTTAATAATGCCCTTAGAAATAAGATTATCAAGAGTTAAAATCTTCCCCAAAACAATCTCCAACCAAAAACTTCCACTTTAGTGGGAGTAGATAGCTGCCACATATCAACAAGAACACTCTGGATATCGCTATCCATCCTATCCTAATGCATCAAATACAACAAAAGCACATAACAAGATTTAATAGAAAAAAATGGAGGTTTTCAAGACTCCACTGTCAGCGATCTTGCTCAGAATCAACAGGATGAAACAGATGAAGAGTGGCCAAGAGAAAATCTTGATCAGCCCCCTCCTCGTCAGACAAGTCACGACTTCAATCGAGATTCCAACACCAAATATTGTCAAGCCAATACCCGTATTCTATAATGCTACTACTTTAAAACTTTGCCACATCAAAAAGATTAGGAAATAAATCCTTAAAAGTCTCATTGATGGCCCACTTATGCCTCCAAAAGGAAATAAAATTCCCTTTCCTAACATAGGCCTAAGTGCATATTCAAAGGCACCCTACAACGAAGTTTTTCCATCTTCCAAAAGTAATATGTCCCTCCACCATAAAGAATCTTCAAGACAACCTCTAGGCAAACAACCCCGTGAAGAAATGCCACAAGTCACCATACCGGTGTGGAACAAATTTGCCACCGACTAACTATTGTCATTGATGCATCTCCACTTCCACTTGCTCAAGAGAGCCAAATTGAAGGCTTCCAAAGTAGATCACCTAAACTTTTACTCGCTCTGTTTCACAATACATGTCGTTTTAAGGTAATTTACACATACCAAGAAGATTAATAAATTTTGTTTCTTTTGATGGAAGTATTTATATTTTTCCTAGAATACCCTTAACTATTTATTATTTCACTCTTTATATTTCTCTCTTCGCAATAAATAGTTAAAAGTATTATTGATAAATCAATAGTTAATGGTGCATTGAAATCCCCATCAACTTTTTGTCTCTGTTTTGTAAAAAGTAGCGGACAAGAAATAATTAAGCTAGCAGATAACGGATGAACTAGGGGATAGTGGATAGCGAGAAAACCTAGTGATAGCGATGTATGACATATTTAATTCATGACTACATTGTTTAATCAATATAAAATACGACAAAATGTTTATAAATTTTGTTATTTTATTAAGCAAATAAAAGGAATGAAGCTTCATTAAAACTTTACAAGTTAAAAACATCAAGAAGAAAAATAGTACTTCCCTAGTTTTACTAAAAAAATAGAAAAATAAATAAGACATAAGATAGGCCAAGGAGACTAGACCAAAATCCTTGACAAGAAGAGAGAATAAAGTTAAAGCAACTATAGGGAGCTCTAACTTGAAGCCCCATAAAAACAGTTCACCCTAAAGAAAAATTATAATTTTTTTGAAGGACTAGAATATAATAACTAGATCAAAAGGAGATAGAGACAGAATTTGCCTCTCGAACAAGTATTATATCCAACGATCATTTTTTTTTGCCTCAACTTCTTCTTTTGGGTCTTGGACACAACCGGTTCGAAATTGCCATCTGATTGCAACCGTTGCTTGGGTATCGGTAGCCATAGGATCACCAACATCATATGACGTATCACCCCGAGCTTTCTTAATATTCTCATTTCGGATGCTACTACTAGATTAGAAGTACTGCGGACTACGAGGAGACATCCGGTTCAAAATCATCATCATGCGCCACTTTTCCTTGGGTATCGTGATCTATAGGATCAACATCATCATCATCACCATCATCATCATCATCGTCATCAAACACATCTCCCCAATGCTTTCCTAAAATTCCAATGTCAGATACTACCACCGAGATAGAAGTAGCATTAGACTCAGAGACAATTAGCGAATTTGGCCTGGTAATGGGAGGTTGAGTGGAAAACGAATCAATGGAATTACTCCAACATCGACTAGCAATTTTCATATTATTGACTATGTTGGTGTTAGAGTGAGCAGTAGGAGTTTCTATATTACAACCACTAATAGTATCAGAGGCATGAGAAATCTGAACAACATTGTCTTGTGCTCCTGCATGTGTACCAGAGGTAGAAGCATGAGCCAACTTCTGAATGGATGTTTCTTGCATTTGCACCGTTGGCGACACTTGCTTACCCCCAACTGAAGTGAAAGAGTCCTGAGAAAATTGGACATAATCTGATTCTTCATTAAATTGCATTATCGTCGCGCTACTGGAAGGGTCAACATGATGCTCTCCATGATAACAGATTTCCCTTTATTAGCCTTAGGAATGTATTGAACAAAAGGTGGAGGATGCGAGAACTCCTTTCTCGCTTTATTCTATTCGAAAAGCACCTCAGACTTTCTGCCAGCATTATTAGACGTATTGCCATGCATACAATTCTGGATTGAATGACCAAGACATTGACAAGATTTACAAAACATAGGCACACATTCATATTCCACGGAAATAAAAAAAGCATATCCTTCTCTTTCCACTAATAATTGATCTTGAAGTTGCATAGTTAAATGAATATCTATCAGTACCCTAGCAAAATGACCAAAGGTCCTTTTTGAAGTAACTTCGTCCAAAGCAAGAGGGACACCTAAACTACCACTAATCTCAAACAAAATTTTTGGTCTCCAATATTTGCGAGAAAGACCATGAAGTCAGACCCAACATTGAGCAGTGGTTTGATTAGTAAAAAAAAGGTTCAAAATTAGGTGACCAAGCCGATAGGCGTAACACACCCATATTCAAATTACAAGATCCCTAAGTAGTAGTTTATAAATTATTATTGCTATAAATTCATAGTAATTAAACTAACACTAAAATGTTTTTAAGTTAAAATATATTTTATTATTCTAATTTTTTAATTTACCTATTTCTAAAATATCTTTGGCAGCTACAGCACAGCAATACTAGCACAGCAACAACAGCTGCAGTAGCGCATGACAGTAGTGCTTCGGATGATAATCAGTGGATTCAGCCAGTGGCTGGGAGCGTCAAATGTAACGTTGATGCGGCTATTTTTGAGGACATTAGGTTTGGAGTTGGTCTATGCATTCGGGATAGTGAAAGAACCTTTACCAAAGATTTTCAATTAGACTGAAAACAAGATTATTATGTATTTCAAAAAACATACTAGTACTTAATAGTTTCCAAAGTTTTTCTAACAAATTAAATAGTTTTCAATGTAATTATAATGAATTTAAAAACTGTTTTTAGAATTGAATTCACAAAACAAAATGAACCATTATTATGTATTCAAAACTTCTCTTACCACAATAATTACTTTTAAAAATAGTTAGACGTTCATGCTTAACGAAGTTTGAATAAAATAAATACCAAAAAAAAGTTTGAATAAAATATTTTACTATAATTTAAAAATGTTTTACTATAATTTTAAACAAAACAGTTTATGTATTAAATGTGTAGAAAACTATTGTACATATTTTTATATAATGTATTAAATTCTTACCAGAAAAATATAATGCATTAGTAATACAATAATATATTAAATATTAAATTTAATGCATATTATTTACCCCAAAAATGCATAGTAAAATAACAGTTAATTCCCAAGGTGGTTTCACCATTTGCCTATATAAATAGATGTCTAGAGAACTAGCTAGTATTCAAGGAACAAGATGGAGACTGCAAAGAATTCCTCTCTCAAGATGGTGATATTGTTGGCTTTCTTCATCATTGCATCAGGTCTAAAACAAACAAGCGAGTTTTTTAAGACTCACATTTTGTTTATATTTTGTAACAAAGGGAGTATAATTTGACATGTTGCATTGAGTTTTTTGTTCTTGTGTTGATATATTGTTTTTGTGTATTTACAGATATGTGCATGAAATCAAAAGCAGCAGAACTGATTGAAGAGGATAAAGCTTCTGCTTGTTTACATTGTTGTCACAAACATCATCCATGCCCTAATTATTGCTACTGTTGTAGACAAGACTCAGAGTGTGCTGCACTTCATTTGTGTAGATATCATAAACCCCATTGCATTTCACACTCATATTGTAATTGTGTTATTGGGCCAATTGCTAGTTGAGTAGTTTTAGATTAATATTGTAATAGCATTCATGGCCGTCTCAAATCTTTTGGAGGTTCTGTTCAAACATTTAAAATTGGACCCTTAATTATACTCGTATCATATACTATATTTTTCTATATTTTTCCATGACTCGTACTAATTTCTTCATTAGTTATATCTATGTTTTTTCGAGCGCTAAAATATCTCAAAACACACTACTTAAATCATACTAATTTACGCTTTTTTCATGATTTTTTTACCATACCGGTTATTGAGGAAGAAACTTTGTGTATTTGAACACATGAAATTTTTCTGAACTCTAAAGTACTCTAAAACATACTACTTAGCATTACACCTTATATATTTTGTCACGAAATTAATTTTTTCCCAACCAAATCGGTTATTGAGAAAGGAATTCTGCGTATTTAAACACTTAATTTTTTTTCTTAACACTAAAGTACTTCCAAAACACACCAATCAAGATTACACTTTTTACATATTTTGTCACTTAAATTAAATTATTTTTTCAAAGCAACTCGGTTATTAATAAACAAACTTTCGTATATTTGAACATTTAAATTATTTTTAATCAAAATTACACTTTCGGGGGCCCTAAAAAATTGATTTAAACAACCAACACAGTTGGTCCAGTAACTTTATCTACTTTGGGGTTTGATTCCCGACAAACTCGGTGTTGGCTAATGCTTAATAATTTAAAAAAATATTATGTTGTAATCGCCATTAAGTTAACTCAAATAGATTGTACATGTATTATTCTTATTAATATTAACTTGTATTTTGTATTAATTAACCTTAACTCACTATTATTTGTAACTGTTTAAAAGTTAGTGTGAATGAAACTCATTTATTTTAAGAATTTAAATTTTATGAAACTGAAGCTAAAAATTAGGAAAACAAGTCAAACTTTTTGTTTCTTTTTAATATTATTTATTAGTAATAAATAATTATAATAACAATAACTTCTGTTTTTAATAAGCAAAAAATGAGAATTACATTATGGTATGAAACGAATAATAAGAAAGTAACGTTGCAAACACAAAATACTATTTATGTCCGGCTCTCTCTATATATTGTTATCAAGGAAAAAGTGATAGTCGCATTAAAAAAATCCGTACTAAATATCAACTCTCTCAAAAATATATAAAAAAAGGGATGCAAACGGTCACCCTAATCGTTAATATTACAATGGGTCTCATTAAGAACTCTCAGGGTTAAAATCTCATGGAAAAAAGACTCAAGGAGGATAAAGAGTACGCCAGAAAGAATGACGCTAACATTCAATTACACCGAGTTCATAAAATCAGAATAATTACCCCACCAATCAGAAATCTTAAGAGTGGAATTGTGACCTTACGTGGCTTATGAACGAAGTCCATGTTATTGACTTAACATGGTTAACAACCACTGCGGATTACAAACTCGACCTCGAAAAGTATATGGTTTCAAGTAACCATATACACCAAGTGATGACCATCCATATCAAATACTTCAACCTATATGCCTTCTTTGATTCCAAATGCAAGCCTTGAGCCCGTAAATGCTTGACCCCTACTAGAGTATCCGAAATCACCAAACCCGATCAATCCTTAATAATAGCAAGCCAAACTATCTCGGAACACACTGCAAAAAAAGAAGATGAGGAATCAACTCATCTTGCTCAAAAAAAAAGGTGCAACACGCCTATATGAGGTCATTGATAATACCCTTAAAAAGAGTATCGCGAGTTGAGAGCTTCTCCAACAACAATCACCAACCAAGGTTGAGGCCTATGGTGGGGAAGGGGAATCTGATTTCTTTTTGACCCTTAAGAAATCCTTCTTGGCATAGTATCGTGAGTTAAGGCCTATGGTTGGGAAGGGGAATCTGATTTCTTTTTGACCCTTAGAAAAGTCTCATTACTAGCCACTTATGACCCCGAAAAGAAATCACATTCTCCTTCCCCACCATAAGCCTAAGTGCAGAAACAAAGGCACTTTGCCAAGAAGGATTTCCTTCTTCCAAAAGTAAAAGGTCCCGCCACCATATAGAATCCTTAGTACCACCTCTGGGCAAAAGAGCCCACTTGAGATATCCCTCAAGTCACCATACCAGTGTGAAAGTAGCTGCCACTAGCTTGCACTATTGTCATTAATGCATCTCCACTTCCACTTACTCAAAAGAGCTAAATTGAAGGCTTCCAGATTCTTCACCCCCAAACTGTCATCCTTCTTAGGTCTACACATCTTGTCCCAAGATACCCAATAACCATGACGACCCTCTCTATTACCCCCCACAGGAAATTCCTCTGAACCGTACTCTTGAATAACAATCTTGGGGGCCTTGAAAAAAGATAACATATAGAGCGGGATACTATTGAGAATCACATTAATGAGAGTCACTATACCCCAGATAGACAATAAATGACCACTTTACGATGAAAACCTCTTTCTCACCTTATCAATAATTGAAACCCAAGTATATATTCTTCTAGAGTTGGCTCCCACCAGATACCCAAAAATTAAACGAGATAGCAGTAGTCTTTGCAAGACAAGAACATAGCGATCGCCTCCATAAAAGCAAGGTCCTTCAAATTAATGTCATAGAGACAACTCTTTCAATCATTGGCTAACACTTTAGCCAAAATTTTATGTATGCAACCAATGAGACAAATCGGGCGGCACTCCTTTAGGTCTTGAGGGTTCTTCTTGGGAATGAGAGCGAGGAAAGAAGTTGAGATGGTTTTGGGCATCACAACATTAGCATGAAAATCGATCACCTAAAAAGCCCCAATATGTCCTCCTTCACCACCTCCCTGCATTTTTTAATGAAGTTAAGTTTTAAGCCATTAGGCCCGGGGCTTTTATTCCCATCACAAACCCACACCCCAGCTTTCACCTCATACTCTGTGAAGGGAGCAATGAGTTGACGCTACTCTTCCTCACTGATCTTACCAAACTCAATACCTCCGAGGGTAGCTCTGTGAAAATGCGCCTCGACATAACTAGCTTCAAAAAATCTTGTCACTTCCCGCTTCACCTCCTCCAACTTTCTCTCATCCCCATTCAAAGAAGCGTACTGGTTAGCTCTATAACGATTCTTAAAGCAAGTGTGAAAATACTTAGAGTTATGATCCCCTTCTTTTATCCAATTGGCTCTATATTTTTGTTGATCATACTCTCTTTGATATATAATTGCTTCCAACGTACCCCTTATGAAAAAGACGAATGCACTTTTTTCAGCTTAGCCACATCTTCCAACGTACCCCCTCTGAAAAAACATGATCAAGCTCATTCATATCAGAGACACAATTGCTAATACTAAGGTTCATCTGACCGAACACTTCCTTATTCCAAACCTTTAGCTTAGCTTTCAACGATTTAAGTTTCTCTTTTATCGCAAACCCCTTTTTTCCTTGAACCGAAAACTCTTTCCACCACTTCTTCACTAAACCTTTGAACTCAGGATGCTCTATTCAACCAATACGAAAAGGCTTTGGGCCCCAAACGGTGCCTACATCTTGCATTTCGTATTCGTCTCACTGTTGACGGGGATCTCGAGAAGCGGGATTCGTCGCTTTTTGCTGTCGATCGTCACCTCCTTTGTGCCAGATCTGGCAGACGGTGGTTCGTTCTGCATATATCCAGTGGAAGTTTGTTGTTGTTGGTGATGTTCGTTCCGGATAGCGGATGAGATAGCAAATAACGGATAAGCTAGTTGATAGCAAATTATGTGTTTGATAAAACTATCAGTTAAACTAGCTGATAATTATATAATGACGTAGAAGGGCATATTTTTTCATGATTACATTATTTAATCATGACAAAGTATTTAATAAGGATAGAGAATGAATTGAAGGAAAAACAATGAGGGTAAAACATATTATAGGAGCGTGACTCATCCATGAGTCAAGGTCAACACCAATGTGACTCATTGACAACTCACAACAAGTCATAGTCAACTGTAATTAAGTAGTGTCATTATGTTGGTTTATTTCTCTCCTTAATTGTAGCATGGTGTATCAATACTATTGATTGTAAATTTGACCATCACTCTCCATAAATAGAGAGTATACTCATTATTGTAAATCAATCAAATACAATACACAATCATCTTGTTTTATATGGTATCAGTTGCTCTTGCTTAACAAGCATCTCGATCCAAACACTCCCATCATCATGTCTGCTCATTCACTTTCCATTACTCAAACTGACACCAAGTCAGTCCTTATACTCAATGTTCAGGACAATACCAAACTCAATGGCACCAATTTTCCATCATGGATGGTGCAATTCACTGCCTTGTTGATCGGTTATGATCTCTTCGGTTTTGTTGATGGAACAACACCATCACCTGCCAAAACTCACACAGACTACACCTATTGGGTTAGACAAGACAAACTCATCCTTCATGCTATTCTATCATCAGTTGATGCATCCTGTAACACCCCCTTTCTACATAGACTACTACTCAATTAATTTTGAAAATCAGAGTGTGTGAAAAACATTTCGGTGCGACCACTCGAGGGTGTCACATTTAAAACCAAACACCTTAACATTCTTCAAAACAATTACTTAAAATAAACTCCAGTTTAGAGGATACATAGCACCAAAATAATAGTCGGGAATAACATTACAGCCGTGGAAAAATAACAACTTAAATAATAGTTCGAAAGTAAAAGACATAACAAATAAACATTCCCCCCCGGTGCTACGTGATCGAGCGACTCGACCATACTCAAAGAAGGATCTCTAGTCACCTTCGGTCACCATCACCGCAGTTGCCGAGCATACGAGGCAACACGACGCGAAGAGGTGAGTCTCAATGCATAGATAATAATAAATAAAGCGAGGAACACAGAGAAACAGCACACCAGAGAACAATTACACTATTAAGACAGTTACACCAAAGGCAGTTACACTAACTACAGTCACACCAGACAACAGTTACACCATTTGCAATCACACCAAAAACAGTTACACCAGAACATGTATGCAATGTATGCAATGCAACCCAAAACTCCACTGGGCATATGCATGTGGATCCATCACCAAAAATATTCACAAAGAGGCCGAAGCCTATACCACCGAAAATATTCACAAAGAGGCGAAGCCTATACCACCGAAAATATTCACAAGAGGCCAAGCCTATACCCGAAAATATTCACAAAGAGGCCAAGCCTATACCATCGGAAATGCATATGATAATGCGACTCATGACTCATGCACCAACTACACAAACTCAAAGTATTTAATTAATAAATACTATAATCATCATATCTCATTATAAAATCACTTCACAAAAATATCACGTGTTGTAGCATCACAGCTACCTCGTAATTCTCACCGATTCAAAGATCATCAATGTGCCACATCGCGTACACCGCGCTTCGACACACACTCGTTTCACTCGTCACACACTCACTCGCCTCGACACACACTCAATTCACTTCGACACACACTCACTTCACCTCGGCACACACTCAATTCACCTCGGCACACACTCAATTCACCTCGGCACAAACTCACTTCACCTCGGCACACACCCACTTCACATCGGCACACACCCACTTCACCTCGGCGCACAAAAAATACACATCAGTACACCTCACACACCTCGGCACCTCACCCCATTCACCTCGGCACCTCATCTCGCCTCACTCACCTCGGTCACCAACCTCATTCACCTCGGCACATCACTCACACACTCGCGCGCCTGACAGCCACAATTGGCGCACCACACTCAAACACAGACACACACCTCGGCACACACTCACACAGCTCACGCGCACAGCCACAATTGGCGCACCAAACTCAAACACAGACACACACCTCGGCACCTCACCCCCATTAACCTCGGCACCTCACCTCATCTCACTCACCTAGGTCACCTCACCTCATTCACCTCGGCACCTCACCCCCATTCACCTCGGCACCTCACCTCACTCACCTAGGTCACCTCACCTCATTCACCTCGGCACCTCACCCCGTTCACCTCGGCACCTCACCCCGTTCACCCCGGCACCTCACCCCCATTCACCTCGGCACCTCACCTCAACCAAACAGCACCACAGGCGCCAAATTTTGCAGAATTGGCGCCCCCTCCTCCTATTTCCAGCACAACCCGAACCCCACCTTAAAACACCACACTTCTAAAATTTCTCCTATTCAACCAATCACCCAAACACCTATTAAGCACCTACTTTCTCCTACTCAAATTATGTTAAATAAACATTTAATCACCCCATTATAATTCACACACACCAAGCCAATCAAGATTCATCAAGAAACATATTCACATGTACCACAACACCATATCACCATGAAAATCAATCATATATTTCACCAATCATTAATATACATTACAAACTAGCCTCCTAATTACTTCCTAATCCCTAACTCCTATGTTTCAAGATTTATAAATTATTAAATATGCTAGAGAGCCCCCATACCTTGTTAATTGAAGAAGTCACTCAAGAAATCAAGAAGGATCCTCCCAACACAGCAACACTCCAAGCTTTTCCTCCCCTCCTTGAGCTTCACGCAACTCTCTCTCCTTTCCTTGCCCTAGCCGTCGCCTCTCCTCACTCTTCTCTCCTTCCTAATTTTGGTATTTTGCTTCTAGTGAGGGTTTCTCCTAAGACCCTAATGTTTTTATTAATTGGGTTTGGGCCACTTAACTCCAATGGGCCCTAAATGCACACCCCCTAATTATTTTCTTACATCCTCCCTATTTTAATTAAATACTCTCTATTTATTTACTACACCCCACTCCTTACTTGAATTAATTTCCTTATATTTATTTTAAATAAGGCCAACTAAATTATCACTTAAATAAATTATCTAATTATTTACTTAATCATTTTTGGGGCGTTACACATCCATCATTACCATGCTTGGTAATGTCAAAAACTCCAAACAAGCTTGGGATAAGATGTTTGCAAGCAAAATAAGGGCACGCGCCATGCATCTCAAGGAACGATTAACTCGTTCTTCTAAGGGATCCAAATTCGTATTTGAATACCTCTAATGTATAAAAATGATTTCTGATGAACTTGCAATCATCAATAAACCGATAGATGATGATGATCTTGTGATTCATGCTCTCAATGGTCTTGGATCTGAGTTTAAAGAGGTGTCTACATCCCTTAGAACTTGTGAGAATGCCATTGCATTTGATGAACTTCATGATCTCTTGGTCGATCATGAAACCTTCCTTCAAAGAGATCAAGAATCACAAATCATTTTAACTGCTCAAATGGCCTACAGAGGTAAGCCAAACTATCAAAAAAGAGGACTTGTCAACAACAAATCTGATTCACAAGGTCAGCCTAATAGGCCTATTTGTTAGTACTGTGACAAAATTACACTGCCAAGGTGTGTTACAAGCTGCATGGATATCCACCGAAAATGAATGGATACCCTCACAAAAATGCTGCAAAGCCAACTGCTCACTCTGCCATGTACATGCCTCATGCTGCTGAATCTGATTGGATCTTTGACTCTGGAGCCACTCACCATCTCACCAACACTCTTGATGATCTTCACATCACAACCCCCTACCAGGGAGAAGATCAAATCACTATAAGAGATGGTAACACTATTCCTATATCACATGTTGGTAAGGCTAATTTATCTATTCAAAATCACACATTACACCTTCCCAAAGTCTTTCATGTTCCTAATATTTCTTGCAAGTTATTATCTGTCTCAAACTTATGCAAGACTAACCCAATTTCTATTGAATTCTTTCATGATTATTACTTGATAAAGGACTTGAAGACAAAGGCTCCTCTTCTAAAAGGATTGCATAAGGCTGGGCTCTACTACCTACCAAGACCTCTCGAAACTATCAAGCCCTCACTACTGGTGAAACAACAACCACGACATCACATACTAGGACATCCAAATAACCACATCAAGAAACATCTATCTTCCTTGCATAAAATAAAACAATGCATCAACAATCCATGCATCTCATGTAATATCTCAAAAAGTCACAAATTGCCCTTTACTACCTCAAATATAAAGAGCATTAGGCCTCTTGAGATCATTTATTCAGATGTATGGGGACCTGCTCCCATTAGGTCCTTAGATGGTTATTTGTATTATCTCATATTTGTTGACCATTACTCAAAATATATATGGTTATATCCCATGAAATACAAATCAGATGTCTCATTACTCTTTCCACAATTCCAAAAACTTGTTGAAAAATACTTTAAATTGCCAATTGTAGCCTTATACTCTGATAATGGAGGAGAGTACATCAAACTCAAATCCTTTCTATCCTCAAATGGCATATCACATTACACCACACCCCCTCATACACCTGAGTTAAACTCCACTGCTGAGAGAAGACACAGACACTAAGCTGAAACTGCCAGGGCACTCTTACATCATGCAAACTTACCATCTCGATTTTGGTCATTTGCATTCACTATGGCAGCATACTTGATAAACCGATTACCCACCCCAAACCTTAACATGCAGTCACCGTATTTCACCCTTCACAAACAATACCACAACATCTGTCACCTTCATTCCTTCGGATGTCTCTGCTTCCCATGGCTTAAACCTTACACCCACCACAAACTACAACCAAAATCTATACCATGTATATTCATCGGTTACTCACCCTCCCAATATTCCTACCAATGTCTAGATCCCAAAACCAACAAAATTTATACCTCACGTCATGTTGTTTTTCAAGACAACCAATTCCCTTATCCAACCCTCACTCAAATTGCACCAGCTACCAACCCTCTCACAACAAACAGTGAAACATAACCCCATATTATACTCCCTATAAACCCAATTCTACCACAACCACAAGCACCAAATTTACCCACAGCACCAACACCTCCCACGCCAGAAGCAATCCTTCCTGAGGTTCAATTGTCTCCAAGCACTTCATCGGGTAATGATCATTCTCCCACACACAATATTCTTCCTTCAAACAATCACATCATTACTAGATCTCAGAATAATATTTTCAAACCAAAAAAAATCTTTCATGCATCACATCACCCCCTTCCTGAGAATCTAGAACCATCTAATGTAAGACAAGCAATGCAGCACCCTCAATGGAGACAAGCAATATCAGAAGAGTTCAATGCTCTAATTAGGAATGGTACATGGTCTCTTGTCCCACCACCAGAGAATCACAACATAGTGGATTGCAAGTGGTTATTTCACATCAAGCGCAATCCGGATGACACTATCGCTCACCACAAAGCAAGATTAGTGGCAAAAAGGGATTTACACAATGCCCAGGGTAGACTTCAAAGAAATCTTTGCACTGTAGTCCTACCTCAAACCATCAAAATCATTCTCATTGTTGCTTTCGAAAAAGGGTGGCAAATGCACCAACTTGATGTTAACAACGCTTTTCTCCAAGGGTCACTAAGTGAAGATGTATACATGGCCCAACCTCCAGGGCTCAAAGACTCACAACATCCAACCTATGTTTGCAAACTTCACAAAGCTATATATGGCCTAAGACAAGCGCCACGAGCTTGGCATGATGAACTCAAAACATTAATCACTTCTCACGGCTTCACTACTAGCAAAAGTGATCCCTCCTTATTCATTTATTCCTCAAGTAATACACTTGCATATTTTCTAGTCTATGTGGACGATCTACTCTTAATAGGCAATGATGTGTCATTTCTTCATCACTTCATTCAATCACTATCCAACCGGTTCTCTCTAAAACACATGGGAACCCCACACTACTTCCTTGGCATTGAGCTCATTCCTTCAAAATCAGGCTTATTTCTCTCTCAACATAAATTCATTCGAGATATTCTTGAGAAGTTTGATATGGATGCAGCAAAACCCACACACACGCCTCTCTCCACAATAGCAACCCTCACGCTCAATGATGGCACAACTGTGGCAGATTCCACTCTTTATAGACAAATCATTGGTGCCCTGCAGTACCTCAATCTTACAAGGCCTGACCTCCCTTTGCAATCAACAAACTCTCTCAGTTCATGCATAAGCCTACCAGCATTCATTTTCAACATCTGAAAAGGCTACTTAGATATCTCAAAGCCACAATAAACTTTGGGATCCTGCTCAGAAAAACTCAAGCTCTCACTCTTCAAGCATACACAAACGCTGACTGGGGTGGTAATATAGATGATTGCACCTCAACATCTGTGTATTCAATATATCTAGGGGTAATCCAGTCTCTTGGCTCTCACGGAAACAACACACTGTTGCTAGGTCCTCAACTGAGGCTGAATATCGAGCAGTAGCCACTGCAACAACTGAAGTTATGTGGATAACAAATCTCTTGTCTGAATTGCACATTCCACTCAGAAGGCCACCATTACTTCTATGTGATAATGTAGGTGCCAGATATCTTTTTTCCAATCCAGTGCTTCACTCCAAAATGAAACACATCTCCTTGGACTATCACTTTGTTTGTGAACAAGTACGGAATGGAAAATTACAAGTCTCTCATGTCTCTACCAAGGATCAGGTTGCTGACCTTCTCACTAAGCCTTTATCACAAGCTAAATTTGAAGAATTACGGTCCAAGATGCAAGTTACAGATGGTAACTTCATCTTGAGGGGGCGTATAGGAGCGTGACTCATCCATGAGTCAAGGTCAACACCAATGTAACTCATTGACAACTCTCAACAAGTCATAGTCAACTGTAATTAAGTAGTGTCATTAGGTAGGTTTATTTCTCTCCTTAATTGTAGCATGGTGTATCAATACTATTGATTGTAAATTTGACCATCACTCTCCATAAATAGAAAGTATACTCATCATTGTAAATCAATCAAATACAATACACAATCATCTTGTTTTATACAAATGAGACGCTATGTGTTATCCATTAGCATTTGAAAAAACACTACATGAAGTAGCATTTAAAAAACACTAAGCGCTATTGCTTACCAAACATATGTATTCGTCATTCGCTAGTCAAAGCCGCTATCCGCTAAGATGAGCAGCAAATAGAAGAGCTCACGTGAAGTTACTGCCCCTTTTTTTCGGTTGTTATTAAGCACCTTTGTTCGGTAATAGTATTGCAACTGAAACATGCAAACTCAAATCATGACTCTACCAAATAGTGCTTTCTCATGCGATTTAAAAACAACCAGCAAAATTCTGTTGACAGATCACTGTTCATGCACAGGAGCACTATTTCCTTCCCAGAGCACTGTTCATAAATAGTGTTGCGTGACTATTCACCAAAATTGAAAACAACCACCAAAGCGCCAAAACGAAAAAAAATCCGTGTCCGCCAAAATGCCAAATGGCGGCCAAACCATATTTCAGAGACTCACTCCCTTTTATGTTTTAAAGATTTCAAAATCACTGAACACAACATTGTAAATTAAATCATAAAAATAAAAAGGGAAGTGATATATGTTACGAACCAAAAAGTACGAAAAGTAAGAATTTAGCTAAAACAGGCACGACAAAACACAGAACATTGAGTGATTATATCTCACAATGAATGATTCTTCGCTTTCTCACACAACATCTTCGTACTAGGCATCATTTTCCATGAAAATATATTTATGATAAATGGTACGAACACTACAAAATGAAATGCCAGAATAAAATGTGCTCGTTGAACGATAAACACGACATGAAAAAAATAGGTAAGGTAACTGAGGGGGCATACGTTTCTTTTCGTAACAACAATCATTTCACATAAAAATACCAAATGTAAGTAGTAAATGACAATGACATTTCTCAAAGTTGTAGTTAATTTTTGGCTTGAAGTTGGAGGGTAAAAGCCTGCAAAGACAAAAGAACATCCTTCAACTTATTCTTGGCATCTTCATCAATTAAATCACCATCATTGTTAAATTTTGCTGGAGGTTGAAATGCATTTAGCCAAAATTCAGGTTTATTGATGAAATGAAGATCAAGAAAAACACCAGTTTGACGAAGATGATAGTGTGATTTTGCACCACCGTGTCCTCCTCCAGCACTTACTATGGCTGCTGGTTTACCAGCCCATACATTTGATGGTCTTGATGCCCAATCTACTGCATTCTTAAGTGGAGCTACAACAAATACCAAAAAAATAAATAATAAGATATAAGCAAAAAGAAAATCATATTTTACAATTGACAAATCTAAATTTGAAGCACAGACACAAATACTGGACATGACGCGCAAACATCAGTTTTAATTTGAAAAATATTGAAAATACAAATAATTGAAGTGTTGTGTTGGTGATCGACACGATATGTGATCAGTAACTGATTTAGAAATTTTTACTAATGGGGTAAACAATATTAGCCCATAACATTTTCTCAAAAAATATTGTAAGTTTTTAAAAATAAATAATTTCATTACACAAAAATCCTAAAACACCTAAATTTCTACAAATTACATAACTTTTCTATCAAATAAAGTACATTACATAGCTAATTAAAAAGGTAAAATAAGTATCAACTGATTCTCTTATTTATTTCTTTCTTTCTTTCTTTCTTTCAATTTTCTAAATTCAATTTAAAAATTTATCTTATGGGGAAAAATATTTTTATTATAGAGATCTCTAACAAAAATTATTTTCAAGTGGAGATAAATACTAAAGTGAGGATAAATACCAAAGCAAAGCTCTAAGGTATCCAGATTTGGATTGAGTGCAATAAATAAAACATGCATCAATGCGGTTAGTATATTGTAAAATACCCCATTTGTTATGTGATATAAGTAAAAATGAGTCAACGAAAATTGATGTATCTAGTCTAAAATTTCAATCAAATACATAAACTTTTATTGACGTATTTGTAATAGAGTGACTACTTCTTAATTAAATAAAAATTTGACATGATAGTTTCATTATTATTTTTTATACAAAAAATAATGCACCTAATATTGACCGGATTGGATCTAAAACATATTATTTTTTATCCAATACACCTATTATTTTTTATCCAATATATCGTTTGAAAAGTAGACATGGATCACGAATAGATCTAAAACATCGATGGATACTAAAAAAAAAAAAATCCCCAAATGATGTTAGATTAGAGTTGCAGACGTAAGGGTTGGAATGACACACTTGTCAAGGCCTTGATATTCTTTGTTGATTATCTAAAAAAAAGAGTTGTGGTACGTAAGTACCTGAGACAGAGTAATTATATTCAGGAGAAGCAAATAGAAAGCTATCAGCTTTAAGAATCTTGTGGCGAAAGACTTCAACTTCAGCTGGGAAAGTTCCTTCTTTCTCAAGATCAGTGTTCAACAATGGCAACTTTGAAATATCAACATGCTCTATATGAATACCTTCAACAACACTTTTGCTTAGCTCAATAGCTACCCTCATCATCAACAAAAACAAGAGAACATCAAAGTCAAAACACAAAACAATGAAAACATCAAAGTAAACAAATTAATTAAAAAAGAAAAAGAAGTAGAAACCCAACCAGAACGGATTAAGCCTGTGTTGTAAGAAGCTTTTCGAAGAGAACCAGAGATCGCAACAACGTTAATTAATGATGCCATTGTGTCGTGTATTTTGTGAATGTGTGAATGGATCGAATTGTGAATTATGAAGGAATTGAGTTGTTAATATTTTTTTTGGTTACAAGTTGTTAATATAGTAGTATAGTAGTAGTTAGAAAAAAAGAAGAGTGTCATAATTAATTAATAATTATAAATAAGAATATAGTATTCTGTGTGGTCAGTCAAAAAAGAAAAGTACGCATGTACCAAAAAAAAAGTACTCTGAGTGGGGGGTTTTTAAAATCAATAATGTCATGTAGTCAAAAATAAAAATAGACAAAAATTAACTTACAACATAAATTAACCAAATTTTTTAGACCATTTATCAACCTGCTTTTTTACAATTTTCGAGGCATTGATTAAAAACTTGGTTAATTGATCACTTGGTTAATGACCTAAAAAACTTGGTTAATTGATATTGTAAGTTAGTTTTTTCCTATTTTTGTCTAAATTTTTTTTGTCCAAATAACATTGTTGTTTTAAAATTCGCAGGCTGATTGTCAAAAGAAAAAAAATGTCAGGCTGCTGTGATGAGAGAATCCATCATGACCTAATACATACGTACCCCAATTATCCAGTAATTTTATAAATTTATTTTTTACATTTTAAAAATAATTTGTATTTAAAAAACAAAAGACCACTTACGGGAGCACCTATGTATGAGGGTTTGGATCCTCTCGTTCTACATTATCAATCTATCTCTCTTAAGGTACTTAAAATAATATCGAAGCACCATAGAGAATCCATTTCCTCTGAGAAGCGCCACCACCACTTGAAGAGAAGACCCACATCTTTAAAGTAAGGTTATCAATCCCAAGACCTCCTAAACTTTTTGGCTTTTGAGAGTAGTTTTGCTTTCCATGTTGCCATTTTTTGTGGATTCTTGAAATGACTGGTTCCCAAGTTGATAGTGAGTTTGGGTTCGCCCCGAGGGGGATACCAAGGTATATGGTCAGTAGCCAAACTAGCTTACACCCCAACCTTGTAGCCATGTTGATGGCCCAACTTCCCGTCCTCCCAAAACCACGAGGCCCGACTTGGCTAGGTTGATTTTCAGCCCTGGAAGTAGCTGGAAGTATTTCATGATGTTCTTAGGTTCAGTAACCATTTTGACTTGGAAGGACGGAATACCATGTCATCTGCAAATTGAAGGTGGGAAATACCATCATCCAAGACATCAAATTTGATGCTTTCGAATAATCCACGATTGACGGCTCTCTTCAACAAAATATTGAACATTTCAGCTGCAATGACAAAAAGGAAAGGAGATAGGGGATCGCCTTTTCTGAGTCCCCGTTCCATTTTAAAGGTGCAATGGGGGATCCATTAACTAAAATAGAGATAGTGGTCCATTGCCTCCACACGACGCCAAAGCCCAGCTTTTGGTCCTACGTGCATGTCAAAGCTAAGGTAGGAAGTGGAAGGAAAGAGTTGGGATTCAACAATGGAAGGAGGAAGAGTTGTGGGTTTAAGGTTGAAGCTCAACTAAAGGGGACAAATTTGAGGCTTAATGAGTTAGGATTTGGAGTTCAAAGTTAGCTCAAGTTCTTGTCCAAAAACAATTGCATTTCATCTCCCGATCTTTACCACACAAACTCAATTTCTGCTCAAAAGATTTAAGGTGAGCTTCTTCACTAGTTGGGGACTTAGGTAGGGCAACCAATAAGTCCCTCACTAGGTATATCATGGGGTTAAATTTCTTGTTTTATGAGTAAATAAAATCTGAGTTCATGTTATGCATTTTGATCTTGGCTTGACATGAACATGCATGTATCAATCCTTTTGCAACATGACTTTTATGATGAATTGTTATATGTATGATGAAATTGATCCATGATTTGGCTTGTTGTATGCCTTGTTATCTGTATTAATGATTGGATAAGTGAAATTGATGAATTTGGATTGTTTAGGGTTGAATTGGGTGTTAAAATTGGGAGCATATCGATAAATGCATAAACAAAAACATACTAATATGAAAATTGGGGTGTTACAACTATAGTGCCCTGCCCAGATGGTGTCCATTGCCATCCCTGACGTCATTTGATTGTTTGATAATTAATTCCCAAGCTTGGCTCATAGGATCAATAGACTTTGTTGACACCCAAAATAATTTAAATTGTTGGCCGAGGAAAAAAGGAGAACCGAGGCTAGGGTATAGCCGAGGCCACATAAGGCGAGGTACAGAGGCATTAAGGCTTTGATAGAATAAGTGCTTGTGTTTGCTGGTGTTTTTAGCAAACAATCACTAGTTTTCAATGTTAAGACTGTGAGATCAAACTAGGAAATCTCTTTGACGATTGCCTTTAAGTTTTGTGTCTTTTAGCGTGCGTAAGAACAGAAAATAGTAGAAAGAGATAGTTTGAAAGCAGAATAAAAGCAAGAAAAGCAACGAACGTAAAAACAAGTAAAAACTGCATTAAAATGATAGAAAGAAGAAGGTGGTACACCAACACATACAATGTAATCTGATTCACTCTTGTTTCGCTTTGGCTTGGAAGTTGAGTTTCACAGAGTTTTTGTAAAGATGTGGTGACCCCGTTTTCCTATTACAAGGGAGTATTTATACTCTCAGACACAATCGTGGGCAAGCACGATAACCACTTCCTAAAAACTAGGGAAATAACCGCCCACTAACTGCTGCTCCTTGCGCTTCGACCAGCTTGTTGTCGAAGGATTTGGCGAAGCATTGGACCCAGTTCTGTCGAACAATTGGGCCCTCTCCTGTCGAAGGTTTCTGGCATTGCTTCGTAGCTTGAAGAACCAAGTCTGTCGAAGTTTACTTGCATTGTCAGCACTTGTACAACTTTGCTGTTGAATTTATGGTATATTGACTTGAACATTGACCTGCAGTTCACAGAATACTATTAAATGTGCAGTCAATACCATTTAAAGCTTAATTTAATGCCCTTGTTGGAATTTTGAGGTAACAGATTGCCCCCCAAAAAA
The DNA here is from genome assembly GCA_020916435.1 of Oxytropis ochrocephala. Classification (NCBI taxonomy): domain Eukaryota; kingdom Viridiplantae; phylum Streptophyta; class Magnoliopsida; order Fabales; family Fabaceae; genus Oxytropis; species Oxytropis ochrocephala. The sequence goes on from CM037089.1 coordinate 115,866,683, forward strand.
TGTTTTTTCGACGGAATAAGGAATGGAGGGAAGAAAAGGCATTTTTGAATACTGTGCAATGGTCATTTCTACCGCCTTTTGCATTTCAACAGTGGTCGAAAAGACAACCATCATTACTTGCACAGGCAAAACGAACCGTCTTATTGGCCCACGTTGCGTAGTTGGTGGGCCATCACGTCTCTCAAACGTCGCGAACGTGCGAGTTATGGCGAACGTGCCAATAACTGTAGCTTCCCAACATATATAAACGGCTACAACCCTTCATATTCCTCTTTACTCAGTTTGAACTTTTGTGAAGTCTTTCTGCATTCTTCATTCTCTGCGTTTTGCAAAAATCCCCAAAATCACTAAAGTTTCAAACTTTCATTCCTTTCCTTCAATCCACGTTTGAATTTCGTCTCGCATTTGCTTTTTATCTCTCATGGCTTCCTCATCTCTTTGAATGTTCCACTAAAAACGCAGCGAAACCAATGGACCTAAAACCCCTTGATGGCTTTGTTGATGAGCCCGACATTCACGATAGTCGAAAGGTTCAATGGCAAACCTGTGTATTGATTCCTCTACTAGGGTTTATACTCATGCATATCTAGGCCCTCTACCTGATATCTTATTAGAAAATACTGAGGTTTCTGAAATTTTCCCCAGTCATGCCTGTCTTCAACCCAGAATTTTCACTAAGACCCCTTTTCATTTAGAATTTCTGAATAGTCCTTCCAGGTCTTTAGGAGTGCCTCCTAGGCTCGACCAACATGATTTACATAGATTGGCTCGACAAGGTAGAGGCTAAAAAGGCCGACGTCTGGAAAAAACAAGGTATTTTCGATCTCATCCAGGTTTGTCTAGGTATGGGCCTAAGTATGACAAAGACACCTTGATATTGGTCGCTATGCGATTCGGGACTGTGCCACTCATAGTCTTCACTTGAGATGTGGCATGCCGACTCCCACTTTACTAGATGTTCTGCCGCCATCACAGTGTCCAAACCCCTAGGTGAGGCTTTTGACCTGCTAATCCCGATTATGTATACCCATTCACTTTCAATAATGCCACTTTTGCTCCTTACATCACGTAACACCATAACCGTGACAATGACACGATGTTCACGCTAAAGAACACGTAGCCTTCTTAACCCTTTGGTTATCCCTTTTTGTTTTCTCGCACCGCTCACTCTGTGTTTCTAAAACTTATATTCCATCGCAAATTTCAACTCCACGAGAAAGAAAACATTAATCTTGTTAAACCGTTGTTGGGTTCTCTATCGAGGAGCTTGACAATGCCGTTCTAGAATCGAAAGAAGACGAACCCACCAACAAGTTCTTGGCCTCTCGCCCATTGTGGCTATTGCAATTGTGGTCGCTAGCCACTTTTGAGTCTCGACTAGGTCAGTATATCCCTAAGTCTGTTCACCCAACCTTGAAGTCTAGGAGGATGAAGGGATTCGACTAGCTCGGTTGAAACCCAAACAGATAAATATTCCTCCGTAAGAGTCTTTCAAATTCACTTCGACATGTTCTGAAGTGCACAAGTTTCGTGAGACTTTATGGCTCCTTTTGTGCAAAGGCCTTTCGGTCCAACTTGGTTTTTAAGAACCATTTCCTTCTTCTCTGTCCGAACAAGTCGAGGAGATTACCCAAATCGCAAGCCTACCTCTCTCCTCGCTATTCTTTCTACCGGACTTACCCCCGCAAAGCTAAAAATAGCTTCGAATTAAGAGATACTTCCCAAGTTATTACGCTGACGGTTTGGCCTTTGTCGATTCGACTGCTGGCGGTGTGTTTTCATAGGCGAGAATTTTCGAATCCGAAGAAACAATGGTAGCCTACAAACATGCCTTCAAGAAATTCCACTATAGGGCCTTGAATTTGAACCTCTCGTGATTCAACCCTGATTCTCATGCACTAAGGAATTTCATGAATGGTGGACTAGTTACTATACCACCGCTTCTGGGAGGCTAGTGATGCTTTGCAGAAAACATTATGAAGAAATTGGTGGCAGCCTTCCCTTCAAACAACCTGTATTTACTTCTTGATATCCACATCTTTACGAGTCTTAAACATCTCAGAACTTAGTTTTATTTCTGTTTTCTTACCAATGTTTTCGACGTCAGTCAACTCGCACCAAGTGAAGACCAAAGTAGGCAAGGCTACCACAAAGAAAATCTCCTCCAAAGAACCAAGAAAACAAGTGGACGCGAGATCTACTCCGGACATTGTCCTAAAGAAGGTATGTTGCCATTTATTCGCTTCAAGTTATTTTGATTACGACTTTTACTTATGTCGAAAAACCTTCTTTCCAAAAAACAACAACCCAGCAAAATCCCTCAGCGGACCAAAGCTAAAAGGAAAATGGTCCTTCCGAAGATGAGGTACTATACTCTTGCCTTGTTAATCAGTGAAATTTTCCTTCCCTTTGTCATTCACTTTCTTGTCATAACCCAAATTTTTTTTTTTTTTTTTTTTTTTTTTTTTGCGGGACATCGAAAGTGATGACAACATCCCCTCACTCAGAGGTCGAGGAAAAGAAACCTTCCCGAGATTCAAAGGGCGACTTAAGGCATCATTATTGATGAGGCTCTGAACCACCTTCTTCCTCCAATCAAGAGGCTTAAGGTACAAGAGGTAAATTCCCTTTCGACATTAGTTTAGACTTCTTCGATCTCACCTTTCCAATTCTTAACTTAAATGATACACCTTGTTGTGTATAGGTGGGTGGATCGCCGTGAACAATCTCAAGTTCGGTCTATGGTTGATTTCTTTGCGATCTAGAGTTGTCGGTCCCCTATGCTCCCTTTTCCTTCATCTCCTCGTGGTGCAACACGTGAAGAAATTTTCCAAGCGTTGGAAAACCCGAAGTTCCTATTTTCGAGGAGTTTGCGCCAAGTCTTTGAAATGTCGAACAAGAAGCGATCGTCAAGAAAAAATGCTCTGTTACGGAGGAGGCTATTCCAAGCTCTTTGGTAGCGTCGAACCGAGATCGTTGTTGAGAAACCGCCAAGTTCCGAACCTACCATTCCAACAAATGAAGGACTGTAGTAGTGGCTACCTCGTCGAAATTCTCAAGCAAATATGGTCGATCAAGAACCGGAGGAGCTTAGAGTGGGGGTATCTGCAGATCAAGGTGCTTCGCCAAAGAGTCATCCAACAATACATTGTCGATCAAGAATTGGTGAGCTAAAGAAGACGGATCCTTGGCAGCTTTGAAGATTATGTTAAGCCTCAAGAGCTCGTCGAGCCGCTTGATTTGCGTTCCTCGAACAACTCTCTAAGTTCTATCAACCAAGAGCGGTCGAAAGCTTACTTTGCCGATTGAAGACGAAGGTGTTAGAAGGGACTTGGTGGCAACCATTGAGAATGACTCATCCTGTGTATCTTGAGGTAAAATCCCTCATTCGAGAAGATCACCAGATTAGACCCTCCTCAAAATGTCCTTTCGTTCTTCATGGAATTTGGCCCTATTTTTGAGCAACTTTCTTTTAATCAACCAACGGTCGACTACCTCTAAGCGCAAGGTTCAAGAGACTCAACTCGTGAGGTAGAACTCGCCTCTCTTAAGGCCGATCAAGACGCCATCGAGGCTCTTGAAACCCAAGCACTAATGATGAGAAAGCACTCGCTGAATGGGATACGGAGATTGCGCGCATTGATGAAGAGATAAAGACCCTTCAACTCCAACTTTCAAACGCTTAAGCATCGAAGGGCTCGATCGTCGAACGCATGAGTCTGTCGCTTCTTCATCCACCAAAACTACCAAAGCATTGGCAGCTATAGAGCACTTGGAGAAGATTGACAAGCACCAAGCTATTCTCGCCGACCTCGACAAAGAGTCTGTACCTTCTCGACACCTCTATTTCTCTAAGTGTTAGTATTATGGAGAGGCATAAGGCTACCTTGTCGAACTTCCGAGATCGTGTAATATTTTAGCATTCTAAAAATGGTGTGTAATTTTAACAATTTCTTTATACATTGCCATTTATGAACAACTTTCGTTTACTTATAATTGCTCAATCTTTATCTCGATTAACGTTGGCTTGTATCGTTTTAAATACTTGCCATTTATTCTAAAGGTCCTATTTTCGTCACCTAACTCTTCGATTTCATAAGCGCCATTCGAAAAGCAACGCAACACGCGAAATGGGCCTTCCCACCCCAGTGACCATTTGCCTAAAACTCTATTTTTTTATCCATAGGCAATAGGACTTTCCACACTAACTCCCCTTCCTCAAAGGTTTTTAACTTAACCTTTTTATTGTAGGCTTTAGCTACTCTTTCTTTCTGTCGAATAAGCATCTCTAAAGCTAGCAACCTCTCTTCGTCTAAATCAACTAGTTCATCAATCATCATATTCCAATAATGATCAAAAGGAATTTCACATTGTTTCTGAATCCTTGTTGATTGTAAACAAATCTCGACGGTGTAACACCGCATCATGCCCAAATGTTAACTTTGTAGGGAGTGGTGTTTATAGACTCTTTAGGTGAAGTTCGACAAGCCCATAACACTTGGTCAAGAGAACTGTGCCAACTTCTAGGCTTGCGTCCAACATGCTTTTTAATCAAGTTAATAATGATTTTATTGGCAGCCTCTACTTGACCATTGGCTTGTGCATAGTATGGTGTCGAAGTCAATAACTTGAAACCAATTTCAGCAGCGAAATCTACCATTTTTCGACCAGTGAAAACAGTACCTTGGTCTGTAGTAATGGTTTCTGGAATTCCATATCTATAAATGATATGATTTTGAATAAACCTTATCACTGCTTCTTGATCTACATTGGCTAAGGGTATTGCCTCCACCCATTTAGTAAAGTAATCAATCCCTACTAGAATGTATTTGTGGCCTTTCGACGAGGTTGGTTTTATTTCTCCAATCACATCTAAAGCCCAACCCCTGAATGGCCAAGGTTTCACTATAGAATGCAACTCATTTGCAGGCACATGTTGTATTCCAGCATGCTTTTGGCATTCTTGGCAACCTTTGGCAAATTCTATACAATCTTTTAGCATAGTTGGCCAATACATTCCTTGTCGAAATAACAACCATTTCATTTTGTGGCCTACTTGATGTGAGCCACATGCTCCACTATGTGTATCAGAAACTGCCAAATATGCCTCGTTTTCACTAAGGCATTTTAGTAGTACCCCTTCAGGAGTTTGTTTGTACAATTCGTTTCCAATTAACACATAGCTTAGAGCTCTGTACTTTACTTTTTTGTTAGTGTTCCCTGTAGGATTTTGCAAATATTCTACAATGGGTTTTCGCCAATCATCATCAACCATATTGTCAATAGCAAAAATTTCTGCCAAGTCAATATCGTCAAAAATGTGACGTTTTTCGACGCTCACTTCATTTGTATTTATTGCCCCCCCAATTTTTGGTGTTGACAATAACGTCGAAGGAGTATTATAGAGAGAGTCTTCTGAGATTAATTTATCTTTTATCTCAATTAACTCTTCTAGGCTTTGCTTCGATACTTTGTAACCGGAAGCAATTTGTGCCAGTTCATTTGCCACGTGATTTTCAATTCGTGGTAAATGTTCCAGGTGAACGAATGTAAACCTTTTTAGCAAAGTATTGGCAATAACGAAATATTTAATAAGGTGTTCATTAATACATTTGTATTCTTTTGTCAATTGTTTGACCACTAGTTGAGAATCACCTTTTATTTCGACATAACTTGCCCCCAATTCGAGTAAAATTTTAAGGCCTACTATTAAAGCCTCATATTCAGCTTCATTATTTGAGCAAGAATCTCGAATTTTACATTTATACTTCGTTGGAGTATTTTCTGGAGAGATAATCAAAATTCCAATACCTGCTCCATTTTTATGGCTTGAGCCATCGAAGTATAGCCTCCAAGGACGTATGTCTAATGAATGTATTTCACCTTCGACAACTGAATGGTCTGCTATAAAATCAGCAACCACTTGTCCTTTAATTGATTTGAGGGGTTGGTAAGTTAAGTTGTACTCTAGCAAAGCTAAAGCCCATTTGCCAATTCGACTATGCAACATTGGTTTTGACAACATATGTTTAATAACGTCAAAATGCGAATAAACATAAACATCTGCTGATTTTATATATTGCTTCAATTTTGTACAAGAAAAATACAAGCAAAGGCATAGTTTCTCAATTGGACTATACCTAGTTTCAGCATCAATCAAAACCCTACTAAGGTAATAAATGGGTCTTTCGACACCACTATCATCCTATTGCGCTAACATGCTACCTATTGTGTTATCAGAAGCTGCTATATACAATTTTAGCAATTTGTTTCCAATAACAGGCAATAAAATTGGTGGCTTGACCAGATAAGACTTGATTGCGTCGAAAGCATCTTGGTGAACTTGCTCCCACTTGAATTCATCTTCTTTCTTTAATCGGTAGAATGGCGAAAAAACTTGTGTTTTGCCACTTAGATTTGAGATGAATCTTGAAGGAAATTGATTTTCCCTAGTAGTAGTGATCAAGTTCTTTTTTGGTCGAAGGAGCCTTCGTTTCCATAATTGCTTTAGTCTTATTTTCGTTGATCTCTATGCCTTTCTTGTGTACTACAAAACCCAAGAATTCACCGCACGCATACGTAAAGCACATTTGGTTGGATTCATTTTCAATCCATATTTCCTCATTCGCTCAAAAGAACGTCGAAGATGGTCTAAATGACCACTTTCTGGAGGATGACTTAACCACCACATCATCTATGTATACTTGCATAAAATCATCAATAAAATCGTGAAACATAGAATTCATTGCCCTTTGATAAGTGGCACCAGCATTTTTAAACCAAAAGGCATGACCACCCATTCATAAACACCTAATGCCCCTGGACATCGAAAAGGCAGTTTTCGACACATCCTCTTCGGCAATAAAGATTTGATTATACCCTGAGTAGCCATCTAGCAAACCGAGATAATCAAATCCTGCTCGCCGAATCTATTAGCATTTCGCTCACGGGCATAGCGTATTCATCTTTAGGTGTTGCATTATTTAGATCCCTAAAGTCTACGCAAACTCTAAGTTTTCCATTTTTCTTCATTACTGGAACTATATTAGCTAACCAATCAACATACCTGGCATTTCTGATGAATTTGCTTTTGAACAGCCTCTCTATTTCTTCCTTGATCTTAGCCAATATCTGAGGAGCAAATCTTCTTGGCGTTTGCTTCACTGGTTTATTCCCTGGTCGAATGGGTATTTGTAATTCCACCACTCTCGACTCAAACCGGCATTTATTTGTACTCTCAAGCAAAACAATCCTTGAACTCCTGCAGAAGTGAAATAACTCGGGTTCTGAAGGCAGCATCAAGATGTGCACTAATATAAGTTGGCCTTTTGATCAAGCCATCTCCCAAATCCACCTCTTCGACTGGATCTTGAGCTTGCATGCGCTTTGTAGAATCTTTTAGGTCTTTTTCAAAACCCAATGGTTCGTCATCATAAATGCAATCCGACTTTGTCATTTATGACTTCACCATTTTCTTCAGATGAAGTGATGGCTTCGGCGTACCATTGTTTGTTGATTTAACTCGCTTCCAAAGCCGTTTTTATTTTATTTTCGCCATGTAAGTCGTAATTCTATCCCAAGCAATCGGATGCGACATCTAAACCTTCTAATGGTCAAGTGTCCCATCCTCGTTGGAGGTAGCACCCCATCGGGATAGACATTTGCACCTTCTATTTCCTCTCTTTCCCACACAAAACCATGTGTTGGGTATAGGTGAATGGAGGAAAGCACATTATCTGAAGGGATATATGCTTGGCTAGAAGACGAACATGGCGCAATATTCGCCATTTGCTTCTCAAAATTCTCCCTAGTGACATTATTCACGTCAGCAAGGAAATAACTGCGTCCGCTTCGACGTACTCCACCGCACCATCATCCTCCACATTACCAATTTCTGGTGTAGGCTTGAGGGAACAGCTCCTACGCCATGTATCCACTCTCTCCCAAGGAGTAGATTGTAGCTTGCTTTTGATGCTATGACAAAGAACGTGGTGGTTCTTCTTACAGTTCCCACCACCACTTCTACTTCGACAGCCCCCAACGACCGGCCCGATTTCCCCTCATAATTGGTCAACATAATATTATGAGGTCTAAGGTCTGTATTGATACTCATCTCAATTGGTCAACATAATATTATGAGAATCCACCATCCTTGCGTCTACCATATTGATACTCATCTCAATTGGTTCCGCGTACATCGCCTCCACTTGATGGAGGGGGTCAGCATCAATTTGCATCGGCGCTTTATTCTTTTTATCTCCAAACTTGAGCCTCCTTCCTCGATCGCTTTCAACCATGTCCCCGAAAAGAACACAACGGTCCGGTTGTATGTCCCAAAAATTATGAAACTTACAATAACCCTTTTTCTTCCTCTCGCTCGAGAGGAGGAATTTTCGTGCCATTTGGCACTATTATTTGGCCATCGATCACTAGCAAATCAAAGATCTCGTCACATTTAGTAACATCAAAGGTGTACGTTTTAGGCACAAATCTATCATTCTTAGGCTCTACAGAGATTATTCCCATTTGCATGTGCCTTAATAATTTGCAAGCATAAGGAGGACTGGGCTTAAGTTCAAAAACCCACGCCTATTTTCTCAGATTCGACATCACCGAATGCTAAGTCGAATTGTTCGCCTACATAGGCTATCTTTTCTTTCTTGTGAAAACCCACCGAGTTTTCTTTTTATTGTACTTATTCACTCTAGCCTTTTCCTCTTTAAGCCTTTCGACTTGTCGAACTCTATCGCCTAGTTGGGCCATGTCTCTCAAATGAGACGATCCAATTTCTTTCGAATTGAATATTCAAGGCCACTGCAGCCATTTCGACAAGCTCATGTTCGTGCACTTGTGTAAAACACCTTGCCTTTCAAGAACTGAATCTATTCAAATAATCATCAATAGCCTCGTGTACTTTATGTCGAACACCGCCAATTCTTTAAGGCTAATCTTCGATCGCCCATGTAGAATTGCTCATGAAAAGCCTTTTCTAATTGCCCCCCCATGTATATATGGAACTGGGGGTAGAGTGGTAAACCACGTAAAGGCATTTTTAGTTAGAGAATTTGGAAAATACTTCATTTTCAAACTCTCATTTTGAGCTATGTCTCCCGCCTCTACCATGTGTAGGGCAATATGTTCGACAGTTGGATTCATTGGTGTCACCCCAAACTTAGTGAATTTAGGGATTTTCCAACCTCTTGGCAGTCGCGCTGCAAGATATACTCACACAGTGGGGCGATATAAAATTAGGCCTATGTAAACCTATGTTAAGGCCATTTTGCGCCATTATGGTTTCGACCAAAGTGGCTATGTTGTCTTGAGCGCAAACGTTGTTTCGTTGCACTTGTCGAACAACTTCATCGCGTTTTGGTTTCGATTTACCATAACTACCTCGGGGATGTGATTTCCCATTTGTTGTTCGCCCATAACCGCTGGCGGCGATCAGCATCGTGGGGTGTTAGGCATGTTGTTCCCGCAATTTGGTAATCGCCTATTATTTCCCCGTAGGGCCCCAAAGAAATCGCAATCCTACCCATTTGGTCCGCTAACATCCGATAATCGGTATTTGTGTTTCAATCAAAGGATTGAACACGGTATCAATTTGTTGAGTCAAGATATTAACCATATCATGATTGCTTTGGCCCACTTGTTGTCTTAACGCCAACAAGGACGCATTGGTTAATGCAAGAGGATTTCACCAAGTACACCTCGTAAGAAACGTGTGAAGGAGAAAAGGTCGACACATGTGGCATTCCAAAGAGGCATGCCATATACCCCAAAAGTGGTATGGTGGTAGACTCATATTTTGGAAACGTGTTTCCAAACTATTCCTGTTGCCACATAAGGACTAGAAGGAAGTCTCACGCTTTGTGGCAGGCCATAGACGATGTCGAACCAACATTGGTCATTGACATCGTGGGAACGGTTATTGATGTCACCGGGCCGTAGTCCCCGCAACATTTCCACCGCTTACATTGGCGAATCTACCGTTGTTCCTTGCACTTGTGATATCACAGTAGTCGAACTAGAGGCGTTGTTAGAATTGGTACGCACCATTCTACCACTCCTCAAGTGCATACAAATTTATACACTTAATGTAAACGACACAAAATAATCGCAAAAGTCCCACCGCGCGCAAGCAATTTGTTTCTTTGGTGTTTTTAGCAAACAATCACTAGTTTTCAATGTTAAGACTGTGAGATCAAACTAGGAAATCTCTTTGACGATTGCCTTTAAGTTTTGTGTCTTTTAGCGTGCGTAAGAACAGAAAATAGTAGAAAGAGATAGTTTGAAAGCGTAATAAAAGCAAGAAAAGCAACGAACGTAAAAACAAGTAAAAACTGCATTAAAATGATAGAAAGAAGAAGGTGGTACACCAACACATACAATGTAATCTGATTCACTCTTGTTTCGCTTTGGCTTGGAAGTTGAGTTTCACAGAGTTTTTGTAAAGATGTGGTGACCCCGTTTTCCTATTACAAGAGGAGTATTTATACTCGCATACAATCGTGGGCAAGCACGATAACCACTTCCTAAAAACTAGGAAATAACCGCCCACTAATTCTTGCTCTCTCGCGCTTCGACCAACTTGTTGTCGAAGGATTTGTGTAAGCATTGGACCCGCTCGTCGAACAATTGGGCCCTCTCCCGCCGAAGGTTTCGGCATTGCTTCGTAGCTTGAAGAACCAAGTCCGCCGAAGTTTACTTGCATTGTCAAGACTTGTACAACTTTTCACGTTGAATTTATGGTATATTGACTTGAACATTGACTGCAGTTCACGTAATACTATTAAATGTGCGCATCAATACCATTTAAAGCTTAATTTAATGCCCTTGTTGGAATTTTGAGGTAACAGCTTGCCAGATGGATAATCATGGTGCCAAGCTCGGCTTGAGAGTGTAAGGGATGTATCAAAAGGGCTTAGGCACCTAGGAAGTGATGAAGTGCACGGAGGGAAGGTAAAACTCGATTGGAGGGTGGCTCAGCTACAGGGCAGCTCGGCTAAGGAACCAACGGTCAAAGGCTGTGGCCGAGGAAGATTATAGTTGACGCAAGAAAAGCTTGCTTGGAGTGCAAGTATTCAATGCACGTGGAGCGAAGAGATTTTACCCCCACTAAACCGTGCTAGAGAGGTCGTGGAGAAGTGTCTGTGTTTCTAGAGCGTAGGGATAATCAGAGGCGTTGATCTTAATTGATCCAACAGTGAGCAGTTGTAGGCTCGAGTAGTGGCCAACAAAGGCTCGAGTAGTACGCCCTTCGATAGTCCAACCACATGTCTCTCTCGTCTATCCTAACACTCTTTGGAGGAGATAGGGAACTCATAGTCGAGGAATAGAGTTCCGTCCTCGACGCAATTGCTTGAAAAAACAGAGGAATCATAGTTTCAAACCTCAGGCCGATCCCGCGGCTTGGAAAAAGAGTTTGAACAACAACAAACTTTGTTGACACCCAAAATAATCTAAATAACAATGACATTTTTAACTGTTTATCAGAAGCGACATGAGAAAAGAGTTTGCAATCCAAAATGATATTTCTATAAGCAATGAAATGAAATCCAAATCTTATTACAACAATTTGTTGGAATCAAAGTTGAGTCAATTTTTTCCTTGAAGTTGGAGGGTAAATGCCTTCAAGGACAACAGAATATCCTTCAACTTATTCTTGACCTCTTCATCAATTAAATCACCATCATTGTTAAATTTTGCTGGAGGCAAGAATGCGTTTAGGAAAAACTCAGGTTTATTGATGAAATGAATATCAACAAAAACCCCAACTTGACGAAGATGATAGTGTGATTTTGCACCACCATGTCCTCCTCCAGCACTTATTATGGCTGCTGGTTTACCAGCCCATACATTTGGTGGTCTTGATGCCCAATCCACTGCATTCTTAAGTGGACCTGCAAAATAATAATAATAATTAGCAAAATTAAACTTTATTATTTTACAAGTGACAAATCTGAATTTGACTTCTCTATAGTATGAAACATGGTTTTAAGTTGTAGTTGGGGGTATAGGGGCAGGGGCGGACCCATGACCCTAGAGTCAGGGGTGTCAAATGCGGACCCATGACCCTAGAGTCAGGGGTGTCAAATTTTTTAAATACACAATTTACTAAAAATATAATTAAAAATAACTATAATATATTTAAATAAATAAATAAATTATACATTTCATAATTGTCCTCTACATGTTTTCATATTCTGAAATCGTTGAATAATAAAGTCAGTCAATTTTATTGAATACATCACTCTCAATGTATGTCACCAAACAATCGTTCATTCATGTATCCCTTATCTGGTTAAAATTGAATACATCACTCTCAATGGTCAATCAATTTTATTGAATACACCAGACATGATCTGAATTGAGAATTAAAAAGACCAATCACCAGATGATGTTGATTAGAGGTGTGGTATGGTATGTATGTACCTGAGATAGAATAATTATATTCAGGGGAAGCAAAGAGAATGCTATCAGCTGCAAGAATCTTGTGGCGAAAGGCTACAACTTCAGCTGGGAAAGTCCCATCTTTCTCAAGATCAGTGTTCAACAATGGCAACTTTGAAATATCAACATGCTCTATTTGAATACCTTCAACAACACTTTTGCTTAGCTCAATAGCTATACCCTCATCATCAACAACAACAGAAAAAAAACATCAAAGTCAAAACCCAAAGCATGAAAAAAAATTATTTAAAAAAGAAAATGAAGTAGAAACAAACCAGAACGGATTAAGCCTGTGTTGTAGGAGCCTTTTCGAAGAGAACCAGAGATCGCAACAACGTTAATCACTGATGTCATTCTATCTTGTATTTTTGTGAATATGGGAATGCAATCGTGTGAATTGTGAACAAATTGAGATGTTAATATATAACTAGAAAAAGAAGTCTGTGGCAATTAATTAATATTTATTAGAATAGTAGTACTCTATATTCTTATGTGTGGTAATATTATATGCCTTAATTTGTGAGGTCCAGATTCAATGTACCGAATTAGATCTTACATTGGGGGGGCTTTTAAAATTCGCAGGCTGCTGTCTTGTGGAGGATTACAAGATTTGTACTTTAGAAGGTCTCGAATTCAAATTTCCACTAGTCCTCTTGAGATAGGTAAATGTAATCACTTTTTAAGTGTTCAAAGAGTCTGAATGTGTTCACGGTCTTGGACTGAGGCATCATCCCCTCATCCTAAAACTTTTTTTAAACAAAAAAAAAACGAATCCATCATGACCTACTACCTACCCAGTGCCCACCCCAATTATCCATTAATTTTAGGCTTAAATATATATTTAGCCCATGCAAATATAGTCATAATTCATTTAGACCCCAAAAAAAAGATTTTAAAATAACCCTTACAAATATCGATCTGCTTTTAGCAGCCCCATCATTGTTAGTTTTTGTTAACATCATAACTCTGTTCGACGTGGTTGATATGAGAGCTTAATACGTAGTAAAGTAGGACTTACATGTATGTTACATTACATTTCACTCTCATCTCACTCGGTCACTCACATACCAATAGTTAAATTTTTTGAGATGAGGGAATTCCCTAAAGGCGTGATGTCTGCATGTACGTACGTGAGACAGAATAATTACATTCAGGGGAAGCAAATAGAAAGCTATCAGCTTGAGGAATCTTTTGACGATAGACTTCAACCTTTTTTTTTTGACAAGGAAAGACTTTAATTTTTTTTTTGGTCAAGAGAAAGACTTCAACTTAAGGTGGGTAAGTTCCATCTTTCTCAAGATCAGTGTTCAACATTGGCAGCTCCGAAATATCAATATACCCACATCATCAATAGAATAAAGGTAAAGTCGTCAAACTAAAAATTATTCAAAGCATCACTATCGATGCTTTTTTTTACACCCCCTCATTATCAATCCCACCCCCATAAATACTGTTTCGGACAAATATGCTCCCAGAAATAGTGAAAATTTCGGAATTACCTGCAGAGTTAGTAAATCCGTAGAGGGTTTGTGGTTTTCCGGAATTACCAAAAACGCGAGGTAAATGTGAACCGAAATTACCTCGCTTTTTAGTAATTCTAAAACCACAAACCCCTACCGGATTTACGTGGTTTTTACTGTATTTATGGAAAAAAAATTAATTAAAAACAAATTAAAATTAATTAAAGACGCATTTTTGATGACGAAACAAAATAATACATGAATAGGACTCGTGATCTCGAAATATGTCAAAACGGTTCATCATTACTCGAACGTCATCGTTGTTCTTCACATCCATGGTGACCATCGAACACGATTATTATCGCCCATAGTGGGGTAGCGATAAATGATCCGGTGACTTCTTGCTCTGTCACCCTCCAACCGCACCTTCGTTGTTATTTTTTTTTTCGAGCTTCAAAGGTGATGTAAATCGCCGCGTTCGCATAAAATGGGGTTTGGACTCTCGAAATGGACACCATTTTTCTCGCTTGTGATTGTGCCCGATTGACGTATTGTTATTTAAATCAGAAAAGCGTTCAGATCGTATTTTAAAAATAAAGCGCGTGTAAATCTTAATTTAATATACAAACTTTTTAAAAAATTAAAAATTAAAAATTTGAATTACCTCTAAAAAGGTAATTCCGGTTCAAAATATCCGAAATACCCCTTTTTTTGAACCGGAATTACCTTTTTTAGAGGTAATTCCGAAATTTTTAATTTTTTTTTAAAAAAAACAGGGGTATTCTTGGGTTTAATAAGGTTATGGGGGTGTAGGAGAGAAGGAGGGGGGTGCGAAAAAAAAACCCACTATCAATATCACTATCAGTATCACTATCACTATGTGTCTTTTATAAAAAAAAATCACTACCAAAAATACCAAACTACCCTTCTTTTAAATTAATATTTTTTCTATCTCACTTTTTATTTTTGTGAGTCCCAAATTCACATTAACTATCAACTACTCCCTGCGTCTCTCTTTGTTTGCAGTTTAAGGTTTTGGCACACCCTTTAAGAAAAATGATTAGGAGTCTACATTCTTTAAAAAGTGTTGTCTAATTTACCATTTAGTCATTTATCTCTCTACCTAGATAAATGCGAATCTTTTATTGGAGGTAAAAAATTGTCATAATTAATAAGGGTATAAGTGTAAAAGAACATTAAAAGTTTCGTTGGAAATCTAAAACAACAATCAATTTGGGACAAATTGATTTTGCTAAAACAACAAACAATTCGGGACGGATGGAGTATATCAATCAACTATATTTTTTATCAAAACACCTACTACCAAAAATACCAAATACCCTTCTTTTAAACTAATTTACCATTTAACCATTTATTTCTCTAAATCGATAAATGTGAATCATTTATTAGTTATAAAAAGTTGTCATAATTAATAGAGGTATAAGTGGCAAAGACTATTAAAAGTGTCTTTGAAAATCGAAAACAACAATCAAATTGAGACAAATTGATTTTGCTAAAATAACAAACAATTTGGGACAGGGGGAGTATCAAATATCAATCAACTATATCTTTTATCAAAACACCCACTACCAAAAATACCAAACTACCATTCTCTTAATCTAACTTTTTCTTCTATCTCACTTTTCATCAACTATCTATCTACTATAATCTACTATAATTCTATACAATCAACCCACTACCAAAAATACTAAATTATCCCTCACTTTTATCTCAATTTTAAGGATAAAAATGTCATTTCAAATTATTTTCTCTAACTTTTTTTCTCTCACTCACTTTTATCATTTGTGGCTCTCATTCTCACTTTTTTTTAATTTTTTAGTTCACTTTAAAACCTACTTTTCTCTTTTCTCACTCTCTCACTCTTTCCACTTATCTCCTATCAACATAATGAAACAACTCACTACCAAAAATACTATATTATTCCTTCTTAGAATGTGATCGGGCATCTCTCTCTTCATTGATAACCGACGCCTATCTGATATTGCCGGATCAATCCACTACCCTTACCTTCCCATGCATGCTACTTCACTCCTTCTCTTCTTTATCTCTAATTCGTGCCAATAAAAGAAAAAGAAAGAAATCCCCTGTTCGCAGGCCTAACTCAACCTCACAAAATCGGCTTGTAAGGTGAGGGATGCCACCCACTTATAAACTCTTTTTTAGGCCATATCACATCCGATGTGGGACTCTTAACACACCCCCCTCACGCCTAGGACTGGACAACTAGAGCGTGACCCGAGTGGCCGATAGCGGGTGGCCCAACGGATCTTTGATTGGCTCTGATACCATCTTAGAATGTGGTTAAGGCCTAACTCAACCCCACAAAACCGGCTTGTAAGTTGAGGGATGCCACCCACTTATAAACTCTTTTTTAGGTCATATCACATCTGATGTGGGACTCTTAACACACACCCCTCACGCCCAGGACTGGACAACTGGAGTGTGACCCGAGTGGCCCGATAGCGGGTGGCCCAACGGATCTTGGATTGGCTCTGATACCATCTTAGAATGTGGTTAAGGCCTAACTCAACCCCACAAAACCGGCTTGTAAGGTGAGGGATGCCACCCACTTATAAACTCTTTTTTAGGCCATATCACATCCGATGTGGGACTCTTAACATTCCTATCTACCATCATTTACTAATCTACTAAAGCATACCAAATTAAGCACTAGAAAATTCCAAAATAATTTTTGGATATCTTAGAAAAAAAACAACAAGGTTTAAAAGAGAATCACACGGTGTGCGAATAGAACACTTTTAAAGGCAACTGATTTTTGTGTCAAACAAACCACAGTCTTAAACATACACTCAAAAGGAAACTAACATGATATACTCTTTCCGTTCTCGTAAGTGAAATGCTCTGCTAGGGTTTTTCTTGGGTTTATAGTTCCTTTTAGGTTGAGTTTAAAAAAATAAAATAAATTCAGCGCCTCTTTAGCGACGGGCATATCTGTCGCTAATTCCCTCGATAATTGATTTTTAGCAACCCACCTAGATTCCCTCGCTAATACTGGTTTTTTTTGTAGTGGTTTTTCTTGGGTTTATAGTTCCTTTAGGTTGAGTCTCTGTTTGGAAGCGTCATCTGATTATCATAGTTTCTAAGAATCTCGCTCTATCATGTTTATCTTCCTCTCCTTTTATTAGGAAAGCATCCATTTAAACCTTTTAACTACTTCATTTTACAGTTTAAACATAACCGAACCTCTTCAAACCTATTTCATAAAAGAACCTTCATAACCAAAACCTAACCTTTTCACTACTTCAGTTTCACAAATACATCTTTAGGTTTTTAGTTTACCTCAGTTCTACTTTTAACCAAACCAAAATCCATACAACAACCATTACAGAGTCTAGTATCAAGTTTACAAATCATCCAAAAAACCTCTTCAATAGCCATAGCTTCTATCTATCATTAACATTCAACTGATCACTTCTAAACAAACAAATCAAAAGAAACATTTACAGTTACAGATTTGTTTTCTTTCTTCAGCACTTTGACCTAACCTCAAATCATTATCAAAATGGCCACCAAAAATCCAAACCCTAAACCTAGTCAGGATCCAAAAGAGCTTACTGAGATACTTGTCCCTGCAAAACCAGAGAATGTGTTAGTTGCAAGGAGAACTTTGGTTGGGAAACTTCTTACAGAGAAGAGTATGAATAGAAATGCTGCAAAAGAAGTTATTTCAAAAGCTTGGTCTTCTTATGGGGGACTCCAAATATCTGACTTGGGAAGGAACAAGTTTATGTTCACTTTTGAAGAGTAAAAGCACAGTAAGGAGGCTTTCAACAGAGCACCATGGTATTTTCTGAACCATTTAATGTGCCTCCAGTTTTGGATTCCTGAAATTACTCCTCATGAGGTCAACTTTGACCACAATCCATTATGGATTCAAGTTCACAACCTTCCCATGGAGTTCTTGAACAGTACAAACACTAGAACAATATTATAGAATACTAGTAATATTGTTGATATAGAAGAATCCATTGTGGGTGGTAGGATTCTTAGAACCTATATGAGCGCAAAGGTAGAGATAGATGTCACTAAACCTATTTCAGCTGGTTGTTGGGTGCCAAGGAAAGATTTACCTAGAATTTGGGTTGTCTACAAGTATGAAAGATTACAAGATCTATGTTTTAACTGTGGAATTATGGGTCATGAGCAAAGATAGTGCAAAGTTCCTAGGAAGATGTCATCCTATTGTGCTTCAATTCCTAAGTTTGATAAACACTTAAGTACATTGCCTTCAAAGCCAATAGCTGCTATTCTCAAGTATCACAAGAATAAATATGGAGTACCACTAAGGATTCTGCAAAGAAATTTTTTGATAGAGCTGAAAAAAAGAATCAAACTGAAAGCCATAAGAGGCCTGAAAAGAAAGAAACTCCAGAGGAGAGACATTAATTCTAGGGAGAAGGCTAAGAAAGACTGAGATGAGATGATAGATAATTGTGGTGAAAGCTTTGGAGGTGTACATTGGGGGAGGAAGAACAAACCTATTGAGATAAGAGAGTTGATAACTCTATTTTATATAGAGTTATTCATCTATTTTAACTTAGGTTATTGCTTATTTTCAAGTACATTAATATATAAATATAGCTTATTTATTAAGAAACAGCATTTTAGAGATCCAAATGATTAGGACAATTAACTAGGCATAAATACACATTTCTTGTTAGGTTTGATGTTTTGTTGCTCGCAAGCAATGCAGGAGTGGAAACTCTGCCAACACTAGGAGTGGAAACACTGCCAACACTAGGAGTGGAAACACTGCCTACACCTGCAAAATCTAGCAGTTTGCACCAAAACATCCAAGGACCATTTTGATGCTTCCACACTTGAAATGTGACGTCATGCCTAGTCATCTGGAGCAGAGCCACTTGCAGAAGTCGGCGATAAACATAAAAATCAAGTTGTAAGGCTCACTTATCTAAAAGACATGTGGCACTTCTACAATGGACCTCACCTTATGTTATGCATGCAAGCGACCACAACTGAGCTATTTGCTTCATTGGTTGTTTGATTTTATCCAAGGTTGGTCCCCTTAGTTGATCTTACGCGCCTAAGGAACCCCCTCAAGGGAGGAAAGCTTCCAAGCCTATAAATAGAGGCCATATCCTTAATCCTTCATCCTTCATCCTTCATTTGTATTTTATTCATTTGTTTCTGAAAGGATCACTTAGTTTTAGGTTAGTTTAGTTTAGTTTTAGTTTTTCTTTACGTTTCTGAAGAGAAGGAAGGTAAGGAGGTGCTTGACAACCACTCCATTCACTTCTACTTGAAGGAAACTTATGTAAGGAACTCATATTGTACTTCAGCTTTGGAAACTCATGCAAAAGATCTTCTATTCGAGTAATCTCTCTCCTTTTAAGTTCTTTTTCTATATTACTCATTTGATTATGCTCATTGCAGATTTTCTCTATTATATTATGAGTAACATGAGCTAAATTCCCTTAATTTGAGATGTTATAACCTTGTAATGAACTTCTAAATATGTTATTATGATTTATGTAGTGTATGCATTTTAATTCTTGTGTGATACTTCTTTCAACACTTATTCTGGAATTGATCACTTTGGAATATGTAAACTTGTGGCAGCAAACATGGGTCACATTTATGAACTCAAGAATTAATAGGAATGAGAGTTTAATACAACTTCTTTGTTGAACTAGTTTTAATAAAGATTTGATTGTTAAAACCATGTTAAGTCCTAGACATAGGATAACATAGCTCCTAGGGTGATACAGTGGGAGGTTAAAAATACAAGAGTGAACTTATTTAGCAAATTGGATCATTGTTAGGAGGCGAGAGAGGAATTGACTACTCTTTTCTTTACTGTAAAAAACAAAGATCATAAGAGCTTGTACTGAAACTCTAAAGAAAGTGCTGACATGCATATACTGATGCAGCTGCATCCAGTGTGGAAACACTACATACTCCACTATAACACTTAGAAGTAAATTACTTGGTGAAAACATCTCAACTACTTTATCCAACTGATTCCTTACACTCTTTACTGTTTATATTGTTTTTACTTTGAAAAACTCCAAACCAAAATAGTGCATAGTGTAGACACACTAAGTGTACACTCTGAATATACAAAACTTTACAATACATAATCCCTGTGGGTTCGACCTTTCTTATCACTTTATTACTTGTGTGATTATGTATACTTGCATATATTTCACCACACCAAGAGCCAAGTGAGACTCCCAACTTTACATTATGGGAACATTATGGAACTTCCAGTTCTGAGGGAGAAGAAGAACCTATGCCTCCTGAAGCATTCATGATTGATGAGGAGTTGGCTGAATATAGAAAAAGAGATAATTATTTGATAGGTGAAACTAGTAATTCTGCAGTTCATGATACTAGAGTAAGTATTGAGGTTCCTCAGGATAAACTAGAAGATTATAAATAAATCAACCAGGATACCCTTGTTTTGAGAGAGCCTCCCAAAGTTCTTCCAAAATTTCAAGAGGAGTACATAGCGGAGTTTCCACCTGATGAAGCGAATACTGCAGAAGGAAATCTTAGTCTGAGAATAGAGGAAGAGGATGCTCTTGCTTTGACATTGGTAACAGGCATGACTTTGTTGAAAAAGAGAGATAGTAACACAGAAGATGATTTTGAAGGAATAGCATTGAAGAGACAGAAAAATTTACAACTTAATTAATTTGTGGAACCTAATTCTTTCTCAGGGGAGTTTGGCACATTTTCACTAGGTAATAGTTCCAAGAAAGAGGTGGCAGGCAAGGCACTACCCCCTCGAGCTCAATGACTTGCATAGGGTGGAATTGTCAAGGTTTGGGGGCGGCCTCGACAAGTAGGGAACTGAATGGTCTCATTAGGGACCAAAAGCCTGCCATTATATTTCTGTCAGAAACAAGAGCTCATAAAGAGCGTGTTGAAAGAGTAAGGAGGAAGTTTAATGTTCAACAAGCCTTTTGTGTTGAAGCAAATGGTACAAGTGGTGGATTAAGTCTATTCTGGAATGATTATTATGATCTACAAGTTCTGGAATCATGTTCTAACTACATTCATGTAGTAGTGAAGGAAAGGAGGTCTAATTACATGTTTGAGATCACTTTTATCTATGGTAACCCTGTGTCTGCAGATCAAAGGCATTTATGGAGAAAAATTCTTAAGTTAAAGCCTAGAAATGATGGGGCCTGGTGTTGCTTAGGAGACTTCAATGAAATGATTTCTAATGATGAGAAAGATGGTGTCAATGCAGTAGAGCCTATTAGAATGTCTATTTTCAGAAGTTTCATCAATGAGGCAGATCTTATGGATTTTCAATTGCAAGGGTGTAGATTTACTTGGACTAGCAATCCAAGATAGGGAGTTATTACTAGACAAAAGATAGATCGTGTTATGGCTAATTGGAGATGGAGGAATGCTTTCCCTCATGCTATTGCCACTGCCCTTCCTATCATCAACTCGGATCACTCTCCTATAGTTCTTAAACCTAGACCTCCTACTAAAAGTGGCATTTCTTTTAGGTATGAATCTTTTTGGGAAGAGAATGAGGAATGTAGGGAAGTGGTAAAGGAAGCATGGGATTCATCTAGTTCTGATCCTTGGCAGAAGTTGAAATCTAATGTATCTAAATGTAAACTCAAACTTAGAAAGTGGCACTCTAGAACCTATAAGAATGCAGCAAAAGAAATTAAAGTTATGAAGAACATCCTTGAGGAAGAACTAAATAAAGATTCCAATTTGGTTAATTGGAGGGAGGTTAATGAGATGAAGGCTAAGATAGACAAGTTATGGGAACAGGAGGAGCACTATTGGGGTCAGAGGTCAAGAGTTAAATGGCTAAACTTTGGTGATAAAAATACAAGATTTTTTCATGTTTCTACCATCCAAAGAAGGGATAAGAATAAACTGTTCAGAATCAAAGATGAGACAGACAATTGTCTTGAAGCAGGGGCAGAGCTTTTAAGGCAATTAATTGATATAATAATATTTTAAATATTTGAGTATTTCATTATGTATAAAGAAGTTCACCGATAATTGCATTAAATCCGTTCTGCCGAGTGGCTTTATTCCTTAACTACATGTCATAGGAGCTGGGTTCGATTTCCAAGTCGTTTTTTATTTATGAGTAGTTTTATTTATTTTATTTAGTCAAGCAGGCAGCATTAACTATACATCATTCAACTGATAAAAAAAAACTATACATATTCAAGATCAAAACCTTCTTCTTCTTGACAACATACTCAAAAATCGATCTATACAATAAAAAAAAAAACATAAATTATCCTTTTCTTTTTGACAATTAAAATATAAATTATCCTTCTTAAAAAAACCTTAACTATCACATTTTTTATAGAAACTATGAATAGATATTTTATAATTCCTATAAATTAATTTCGACTATTTAAATTAAAATCATTTGAAACTACTATTATTTTATAAGAGCAATGTGATTTTGAATTCTTAATTGAGCTTTTATTTTCAAATAAAGATAACCTTTTCTAAAAATTTAGTTTATTTGTAAATGTGCTATTTTTAAAATATATGTATTTTTTTTTGTATTTTACTGTCGAATATATTACAAACATGTATGTTAGAATCCACGTTTAAAATTTGGCAACGTGTGTGAAATTTCACTCTATAATTTTTATAGTCATGTCCATTCTACTGTAAAAAATATTCCAAACACACGTTTAACTCTTTTGGTCCCCTCAACAAATACTTCCAAGCTCCGCCACTGGCTTGAAGGTCAGAATGATGTATCAACTGGTATTTGCAATTTCTATAGAAATCTTTATTCTGCAGAAACAGTTTCTAATGTGGATCATTGCTTAGGAGTTCTGCCTAATTGTGTTACAGATAGTATGAACTTCTCTCTCACTTGTCCTGTCACTATGAAGGAAGTGGAGGAGGTTGTGTTCAACTTAGGTGCTCTTAAGGCACTTGGTCCTAATGGCTTAAATGATCTGTTTTACCAAAAGAATTGGGATACAGTCAAGAGTGTGATGTTTTTGAGGCAATGAGTAACTTTCTGTCTGAAGGAATTTTGGGGGAAGATATCAATTTTACTAATGTAGCTCTTATTCCAAAAATTCCTAACCCTGAATCTATATCCAATCTTAGACCTATAAGTTGTTGTTCCTTCTTATCTAAAATCATAGCTAAGATCTTTGTCAAGAGACTAAAACCATATCTTTCTTCTATAATCACTCCTCAACAAAGTGCTTTTGTAGGGGGCGCATGATCCAAGATAACTTGATAGTAGCTCACGAGGCTTTCCATTATTTGAAAATGAACTATGGGAAGGGTGGTAAAGGTCTTGCTATTAAATTAGATATGAACAACGCATATGATAGGGTTAGTTGGGAGTTTCTTCAAAAAGTTTTAGAAGCTTATGGGTTTTCTTCAGTCTGGGTTTCTAGAGTTATGTCTTTGGTTAGTTCAGTTTCATACTCTTACCAGGTAAATGGGTTCCCTTCTAATAGAGTAATTCCTTATAAGGCGAGGTGATCCACTTTCCCCCTACTTGTTCATTCTAGTTTTTGATGTTCTATCTAGACTTATAACAGATGCTTGTTCTAGAAATTTATTATCTGGTATCCAACTAGCAGATACAACCCCTCCTCTCACACATCTATTTTTTTGCAGATGATGCTATTCTATTTGCTAGAGATTCACAGGCTGAAATATTCCAATTGATTAATGTTCTAAATATTTTTACAAAAGCTTCTGGCCAGAAAATCAATTTAGCTAAGTCAGGGATCATTTGTGGAAAGAAAATGAATTCTATGTCTAAAGAAGCTCTGCATCAATCTCTTTGGAATAGCTATATGGAATGATCTGGTAAGTACTTAGGGATCCCGGCTCAATGGGGGATCTAAAGTTCAAGGTTTGAGTTGGATTAAGGATATGGTGCTTTCTAAGATGGATGGTTGGAAAGGTTCTTTGCTCAATCTTTCTTTGGGAGAGAAGTGTTGATTAAAGTCGTTGTTCAACCAATTCCCTCCTACTCTATGGCTATTCTACAATTTCCCAAAACTTTATGCACCTCCTCACAATTTGCAGTGGCTCGGTTGCAGTGGAGTTCATTTGGGAGGCAGAAAGGTATTCATTGGAGAAACTTCCATGATTTATGTTTACCTAAGAGAGAAGGAGGAATGGGGTTCAAAGAGTATCAAAAGATCAATTCTCGCTTTATTAGCTAAGCAAGTTTGGAGGTGATGAACAATCCTACTTCTTCTTGGGCTAGTACTTTGAAAGGTATTTACTATCCTGAGGGGATTTTTGGAATGTTGGAGTGGTAGAAGAACTTCTTGGGTGTGGAAGAGCATGTTGCATGGTCGAACTCTTCTTAAAAATGAAGGAGATGGCATATAGGCGAGAGGTCGAGTGTTCATATTACTAATGACAATTGGTTAGCAAATGGTTCTAAAAGGTTTCCCTTCTTAACAATGCAATGTTGTCTCAGAGTTGAAGAGCTTATTGGACCTAATCTTGATTGGGATTTCTCTAAACTTAGATCTAACTTATCTCCTATTTCGGCTATTGAGGTGATTAAAACTCCAATAGCTTGGAATTGATCAAGTCCGGCTAATAATGGTGAATATTCGGTCAAGTCCGGCTATTGTGCTCTAGTCAATTCTCGGAGGTAAATATTTCTAGAGCTTCTTCTTCTACTAGCATTCCTAAAGACTTTTGGTATTCTATCTGGAATGCTAAAGTTCTATCAAAAATTAAGCATTTCCTATGGAGAGCTATGAATGATTTTCTCCCAACCAAAGAAGCTCTTTTTAGAAAGAGAACTGCAATTACTTCTATTTGTTCTCTATGTCTATCTGAACAAGAGACTGCTGAACATCTTTTTTTGCTATGTCCTTGGACTAGAGCTTTCTGGTTTGGTTTACAATTGGTTCGTAATCCTTCTCCAATTGGTCTATCCTCTTTGAAAACTTGGTTCAGTAATTCATGTGTTGAACAATTTGGGCTGCCTTTTGTTTCTCAACTTGAGCCCATGGTTGCTGTATGGTGCCTTGTTTGTTCCTCATTGGGTTGTTTTGGTTTGGGCCTTGCCCATTTATATAAATCAGACAACTATTGACCAAAAAAAAAAGGAAACTAACATGTATGCTAAGCCAAAAACAAGATTAAGGGTCCGTTTGATTCTCAAACAGGTAAGTACTGAACAATACAGTGTTGGATATTACAGTATTAGACAACATGTTGTCCAGTACACTTTTTGGTAAGTACTGAACAACACAACAAAAAAAATGTAAAATTTACTATAATTTTCTTTATGCGGTTTATAATATACTTTATATAACATGTATTCTTTTGATGTGGCTGCCTATCAAAATCCATGAAATGGATCGTTGAGAAATATGGTTTTTCTAATAGAATAGAATATTAATAATAGAATATTTTGTCATTATTTGTAATTAAGCTGTATCATTATTAGTTGACTGACCGTTACACAATAAGTTGTATATATACCCTATTCACATGAATGAGAAGGCGGCGAGCATTCCATTCTTCACCTCGGTCTTACATGCTATCACCTCGATCTTACATGCTATCACCTCGGTCTTACATGGTATCAGCCCAAAAATCGATCCCTCTCTAAACACTTCAACACGCGCAGCAAACGAACCAACGTCGTCACTGCCCATCCGCGCCGTTCCGATCGTCCTCCTCCTCCGATCGTCTGAACCCGTTCCGGTGACCAAACCGCGCCGCGATCAATCGGCACCGCCACACCTCTCCTCATCGTTTTCTTCTTTTCCGCCATCATGTCTGACTCTGATTCTTCCTCTTCAAACAAACTGATTTTCACCCCGCTCTTGCCGTCTCCAATAGTAGGAACAACATTCCTATTATTCTTGAGATGGAAAAAGATCAATATGGAACCTGGGCCGAGCTCTTCCGCATTCATGCTCGCTCACATCGCGTCTTGCATCACATCGTTCCATCCACAACAAAACCACTGCCGGCTCCTACTAGCGCCGACTATGAACAATGGACCACTCTTGATGCCACCGTCCTTCAGTGGATCTATTCCACCATCTCTACTGATCTGCTGACGACCATTCTAGAACCTGACTCCACTGCAGCAGCGGCCTGGAAACGTTTGGCAGACATTTTTCAGGACAATCAGAACGCTCGTGCTGTCACTCTTGAGCAAGAATTCTCTAACACTCGTATGGAGGATTTCCCCAATGTATCTCGCTAGCATCGGCGCCTCAAGATGCTCTCGGACCGATTGCGGAATGTAATGCTCTCTCCCGCCAACAACCACCGTCTGGTTCTTCAACTGATATATGGTCTCCCAGAAGCTTACCGCAGCGTTGCCACCCTGATTCGACAGAGTAATCCTCTTCCTGCATTCTATCAGGCTCGCTCTATGCTCACTTTGGAAGAAGCAGGTATGGCTAAAATGACAAGCACGGGTTCTCATACTGTCTTGCACACCACTCAACAGCAACTCTCTACCGACACCTCTCAGCAGAACAACCGTCGCTCTGGCAACCGATCTCGCCCTCATGGCAACCAAGGCCGAGGAGGGGGGCGTGGTAACCGAAGTGCACCTCGGTCTGGAGCTCCCAATACTCCTCCATCATGGTCCTCTCCTCCTCGGCAGCAACAGTACCCAGCCTGGCAACAATGGGGTTCACCACCACCATGGACCATGCCTCCATGCCCGTATCCCACATCTCAGTGGACGCGCCCAACCGGTCCTCCGAAGCAACCAGACATACTAGGACAGCGTCCTCAGGCATATACTGCTACTACATCTCAGATACCGAAAGCGGACATCGAGGCAAATTTATGCACACCATGTCTCTCCACACTTCTGACAATCCGTGGAACATGAATACTGGCGCATCATCTCACACATCAGCATCACAAGGTAATCTCTCGTCTTATTTTCCTTTAAGTAATTCAAATCAGAAAATCATTGTTGGTAATGGCCATGGTATTCCAATTCACGGCACCGGACACTCACAAATAGCCACCCCTTACAAACCTCTCCACCTAAACAATGTCCTACATGCCCCGAATATTATTAAAAATTTAATTTTCATAGGCGACTCACCACTGACAACAATGTCTCTGTTTCCTTTGACCCTTTTGGTTTTACTGTATCTGATTTTCAGACGGGGATCCCTCTCATGAGATGTGACAGCCTTGGCGATCTATATCCAGTCACCACTTCCCCAAGTTTCGTTGGTCTTACGTCTACTCTCTGGCATGGTCGCCTTGGTCATCCTGGCGCCCCTGTTTTAAATTCCCTTCGCAATAATAAGTTCATATGTTGTGAACCTTTTAATTCTTCTGTTATTTGTGACTCTTGTGTTTTAGGCAAGTAGGTCAAATTGCCATTCCTTAACTCTCAAACAATAACTTTGATGCCTTTTGATACTTTACATAGTGATTTGTGGACTTCTCCAATTTTAAGTTCTGTTGGTCATAAATATTATGTTCTCTTCTTAGATGATTTTACAAATTTCTTGTGGACCTTCCCTATTAGCAGAAAATCTCAAGTTTTTGAAATGTTCAAGTCACTTACTAATCTTATTTAAACACAATTTTCGCTAAGTGTAAAATCTTTTCAGTGTGACAATGGCGGGAATATAATAATGAGCTATTCCAACAATACTGCGCCAACCATGGTCTTGTTTTTCGCTTTTCTTGTCCTCACACATTCTCACAAAATGGGAAAGCATAACGAAAAATAAGAACCATTAATAATATGATGCGCACCATGCTAGCTCATTATTCCGTTCCCCAATCATTTTGGCATCATGCTCTTCACATGGCAACTTACCTGTTAAATATTCTTCCCTGCAAAACACTTCAAAATAAGTCACCTACACAACTCCTATACCATCGTGATCCCACCTACACACACTTACGAGTGTTTGGTTGTCTATGTTATCCGTTACTCCCGTCACCTACCATTCACAAGCTACAACCTCGCTCTACCCCGTGTGTCTTCTTGGGTTATCCTTCCAATCATAGAGGTTACAAATGCTTTGATTTTTCAAACACAAAATTAATAATTTCGAGGCATGTCATCTTTGATGAAACTCAATTTCCCTTCACCAAGATACACTCACCCTCACCTCACTCTTATCACTTTCTAAACGATGACCCACACCCCTACCTTATCCATCAGTGGCAAAATCAAATATCACCACCAGCCACACATAACCAATCACCACCACCAACCATCACTGACCAGCCACCCTCATCAACAAACCAACAATCATCTTCCCTTACCTCTCCAATCAACCCACCCACTACAATTTCCACTACCTCACTCCCACCAATTCAAACACCACCTACACGTAATATCACCACCCGTAGTATGAAAGGCATCGCCAAACCCCGTAAACTATTTAACTTATCCATTTCTCACTCAAACCACCCCATCTCTCCATTACCCAAAAATCACAAAATAGCCCTATCAGACCCCAATTGGAAATCCGCAATGAAATCTGAATTTGATGCTCTTATTAGAAATAAGACGTGGGATTTAGTTCCTCGTCCTTGTGATGCCAACCTTATTCGATGCATGTGGATTTTCAAACATAAGAAAAATTCGGATGGCTCCTTTGAGCGCTATAAGGCTCGTCTTGTTTGTGATGGCAGGTCACAGGTTGCAGGTGTGGATTGTGATGAGATTTTCAGCCCAGTGGTCAAACCAGCTACTATTCGAACAGTACTCACCATTGCTCTCTCTAAATCTCGCCCATTCATCAACTGGATGTCCAGAACGCTTTTCTACATGGTGATCTTCATGAGACTGCTTATATGCATCAACCATTAGGTTTCCGTGATTCTCATCATCCAGATTATGTTTGCCGTTTGAAGAAATCACTCTATGGTCTCAAGCAGCGCGCCAGAGCATGGTACCAACGCTTTCACGACTACGTAACTACCATTGGGTTTCGACACGGCACATCGCACCACTCTCTCTTCATATATCGACAACACTGACACGACATGGCCTACATTCTTCTCTATGTGGACGACATCATCCTTATTACCTCTACTCATGTCCTTCGCAAATCGATTATGTCATTATTGGCTACCGAATTTGCAATGAAAGATCTTGGTCCGTTGAGTTATTTTTTAAGGTATCATTTGTCTCTCGCCGCCACCGGAGGCATTTTTCTCAGTCAAAGCACCTATGCTTCGAAATCATTGAATGTGCCGGCATGACATCCTTGCAAACCGACTGCCACTCCCTGTCGACACCAAACGAAACTCGGCAAGTCATCTCGCACTTCTTATGAGGATCCCTCTCTCTATCGCGATCTTGCGAGAGCCTTACTGAGACCTCACTTTCACTAGACCTGACATCTCATATGCGGTTCTGCAAGTCTGTCTCCACATGCATGCACCCACGATAGAACACATGCTTGCTCTCAAGCGCATCCTTCGGTATGTCCAGGGCACCTTCGGTTTACATTTATCACCATCCCCCATTAACAAACTCATCTCCTACACTGACGCTGATTGGGGTGGATGTCCTGACACCAGACGCTCCACATCTGGGCACTGTGTTTTTCTGGGTGACAACCTTATATCTTGGTCTTCCAAAAGGCAGCCCACCCTCTCCCGTTCTAGTGCAGAAGCCGAATACTGAGGTGTTGCTAATGTTGTATCTGAGTCATGTTGGCTTCGTAATCTCTTACTGGAGCTCCATTTTCCTATCCCTCAGGCCACCTTGGTGTATTGTGACAATATTAGTGCAATTTATCTCTCTGGTAATCCTGTGCAACATCAGCGTACCAAGCACATTAAAATGGACATTCACTTTGTACGGGAAAAAGTGGCTCGTGGTCAGGCACACGTACTTCATGTTCCATCTCGAAATCAGATTGCAGATATCTTCACCAAAGGACTCCCTCGCATTCTCTTCGATGACTTCCGGACCAGTCTCAGCATCCGTGAACCTCCCGCTTCGACTGCGGGGGTGTGATAGAATAGAATATTAAGAATAGAATATTTTGTCATTATTTGTAATTAAGTTGTATCATTATTAGTTGACTGACCGTTACACAATAAGTTGTATATATACCCTATTCACATGAATGAGAAGGCGGCGAGCATTCCATTCTTCACCTCGGTCTTACATTTTCCACTTTTCATTTGATCACATTATTCATCCCCTATAAATAAGAAGAAGAAAAAACTGAAGTTTCCACCTTTCTTTCTGTTGAGTTTGTCACAGTAGCATGCACTTATTTTAGTAATTTTTTCTGGTTCTTGGAAATATTGAGTAGAATGAACTTTTGGTTTTGATGTAATGGATCAGACAACAAGCAAAGACAGTTACGAGATGTTAAATCACACACAAAGATCCAACGGAAAAATGAGTTTCATCTTGTTGCTCCCTCTCTCTCATTCCGTGTTTGAAAGTGGTGAAATAATTCATATGGTTTTTCGAAACCACACTAATGAAGAATGAGACATACAGAGACTAATTTGTCTCAAAACGTGCAGAGACCAATATGTCCATTTTTTTTAAAAATTTCAAAATTTGTCAACTCAGGAACCAATATGGGTTAAAATAGCATATCATGTGTTAGTTAGCACAACACATTGACGTATAACGTGTCACGTATAGGAAGCGTTAACTGACGTATTTAACACTTGATGGATAAAGGGACTAATATTATGTCCTACTTTGAAAATATGACGGACCAATGTGTCCCAAAAGATGTCAGGGATAAATTTGTCTCACAAGAAAATTGTCAGACACAATTTGAGTCTTCAGCCTTAAAACAAAGTTTCGCTATTATCATTTGCATGCAAATACAGCCAAAGGGAGTTACTACTTTAAATCTCTGCCACGTGGTCTCAAAGGTGGCACAGACAACACTAATGTTATTCTTTTTCTTCATCTATTCCAATTTGGTTTTTCCTCCGTTGAGCTCATTATTTCGTTTCATATTGAAGATGAATCCTCATAGTCTATTAGCTTCAGCAGCAATAAACATAGGATTAGCATTCATAATACTCTCACTTTTCTCCATTCTCAAGAAACAACCATCCAATGCTTCTATCTACTATGCTCACCGTCTCTTTCACCGTCACTACATTCACTTTCATCATTCTTCCACTTTCTTCCACCGTTTTCTTCCTTCCACTGCTTGGATTTCTCGTGCTTTACATGTCACTGAAGATCATATCCTTCAATCTCATGGCCTTGATGCTCTTATCATCATTAGACTCTTCAAATTTGGGTCACTTAACCTAATTTCACTTAATTTCTCTCTTCCTAATTTATTGTTTTATAGTTTATTTACTTTTTTTTTTTGTTTAATTTGCAGGATTAAGTTTTTTGTTGTGTGTTCAGTTGTTTGTTTGCCAGTGCTTCTACCAGTTAATTATGGTAGTTTTGAGGAGGTTGAGCATAAGAGGAGCTACTCTACTATGGATTCTTTTACTATATCTAATGTTAGGAGAGGTTCTAGAAGGTCAGATTTAATATATATTTTTTGCCATTTTTGGATTGTTTGTTTGGATAAACAAATTAATCAAACAAATTGATTAAACATTTTTTGAATACACTTATTAAATAAGTGATTTTTTAAAACAAGTGAAATGCAAAAACAAAATCTGGACCGGCTACCTACGGAGTGTCCTAACGCTTTCATATTTTAATTTTTTTGTTGTAGTATATTGGTTGTGTGTATCTTGATTTTTAAGGTTTTCTTGTATCTTTGTATCTATATCGCATCATGTATTCTGGCTTCACAGTTGTTTTGAAATTAGGTGACAACACCTTATAAATATGTCATACGCCATTTTTGTAAGATCTTCCAAATATTTACAAGTACTTCAACTAGTAGATAAGTCTAAATAAACTGATCGATCGTATATGAGCTAATTCAACACCATTGATCCAAATGTTATTTGATCTAGCTTACACTTTGGACACAGAGCATAAAGACTGATCTCATTTCATGATTTCTCTCTAACAGGCTTTGGGTGCATTTTGCGTGTTTGTGTTTTATATCTTTCTATGGGATGTACCTACTGTATAAGGTGAACTTTTCAGTTTGATATCTGATGGAATTATTGTCAAAAAAAAAGCCCTTCATGGAACCATTGTTAACTTTTTATGAACTATATGAATGCTTCAAGAGACATGCTTGTGATTTTAGAGTGTTGGAATAGCCATGTTGCTTAGGATATTTGTTATTTATTCGAGTTAAAATTACTATTGCGTTCATGCACATTTCATCTCCAGGAATATGAAGAAATTTCGACTCGAAGGATTCAACAACTTCAAAATTTAAAGCATAGACCTGATCAATTTACTGTCATAGTTCGTGAAATTCCATTATGCATTGAACACAAGGCTCGCGATTGTTGTGTTGATCATTTTTTCTCTAAACACTATCCAGACACTTACTATTCCTATCAAATGGTGTACGACACTGAAGATCTCGACGAGTTGGTGGTAAGTTATATATGCCTTGTCGAAGTTTACGATTCAGAATTCTCGCACATTTTTATATACAGCTTGATGGGAATTTGTTGTTAATTTGCTAATCTTGAAGTTTGATAATGATCCTGTTAATGAAGTTAGTTTGATATCGAGCATCGAACGAGACAAATTTAGTGTCGATTTTCTGATGTGTAATGGATCCTCTAACAGATATTCTTACATGTAGAACCAGGCAAAGTCTCTTGCAAGAAAAATAGAGGACTTGAGAGAGACTTCCATGGCTAAAAAACATTCAAAAGTAGCTTTGCTTGAGGAAAAGTTTCAAGCACTTCGTCACAAGATTCACCAATTACAATGCATAGACATACTCAAGAAAAAGGTAACAGTTTATGTGTTATATACTATGAAGCACTGACACCAGACACGACACATACACAGACACGCAGACACCAGTTTTAATCTGAAAAATACAAGTAATTGAAGTGTTAGTGTCAGTGTCGACACGATACGGGTCATACACCGGACACGTCTTCAACCGGAAGTGTCGGTGCTACAGAGGTTATACATGATAGTTTTAACAAAGAATCTTGATTTATCTTATATGTTAGGAATTGCCAGTTGCTTTTGTTACATTCAAGTCGCGTTCTGGTGCTGCAATAGCAGCTCAACTGCAACAGCATTCACAT
The DNA here is from genome assembly GCA_020916435.1 of Oxytropis ochrocephala. Classification (NCBI taxonomy): domain Eukaryota; kingdom Viridiplantae; phylum Streptophyta; class Magnoliopsida; order Fabales; family Fabaceae; genus Oxytropis; species Oxytropis ochrocephala. Next base: position 115,899,751 of record CM037089.1, read on the forward strand.
CCACTTCTTTGGGTCACGGAACAAGCCCCGGAACCAAGGGATGTTTCATGGAGAAATTTGAGAGTATCCTACAGAATAGTGCCACTTTATAGACTTGGCATTCTCATCGCAGCATCGATACTCACAGTTTTCTTTGCCATTCCTGTTACTGCTGTTCAAGGAATAGCTAAATATGAGAAACTCAAGAAATGGTTTCCTCCAGCCATGGTTGTGCAGCTTATGTGAGAATCATTTCATAATTATTTCCTAATGCATAAGAAAATATATTCGTTTTGTTATCTTAAACTAACATAAAAGGCTAAATTGCATTTTTGGTCATTTATCTTTGAACAAAGTTTCAGTTTGGTCTATTATCTTTTTTTTTATGTTTCAAATCTCTGTCAAAATGGTCATTTATGTTTGATATGTTTCAGTTTTGGTCATTCAATTGGTATGATATCTTTCAGTTTGGTCCTTCCAAACAAAAACACATCAAGGACCAAACTGAAACATGAAAGACCAATTGAATGACCAAACTGAAACATACCAAACATAAAGGATCGTTTTGACACAGATTTGAAATGTAAATGACCAAAGTGGGGGAAAAATAGATAAATGACCAAACTGAAACTTTTGTCAAAGATAAAGGACCAAAAATGCAATTTAGCCTAAAACATATTGTTCATACTTTAGACCAGGATTAAGCTCTATAGTGACAGGATATCTTCCAAGTGTGGTACTCAAAGGATTTATATACATTGTACCATTTGCAATGTTTGCTATGGCTAAAGTAGCTGGATGTATTGCAAGAAGTAAGGAGGAGATTAAAGCCTGCAACATGGTTTTCTACTTTCTTGTTGCAAATGTGTTCTTCTTGAGTGTGTTATCAGGATCTCTTCTTGATGTAATTGGACAATTTATTACTAATCCTAAAGTTATTCCAAGTCAACTTGCTAGAGCCATCTCTGCCCAAGTACGTTGTTTCCATTTCTGTTGTTCGTGGCGTGTTCGGTCTACTTTTGTCTTAACTTTATATCTTCCCCACATAATATTTTTCGAAGAATGTCGAAGCGGTTTCCATCAATTATTTAGACACAATTTCAAGGATTAGTTTGTGGGTTAGAGAAAATCGACAACAATTTCGGTGGTTAACGTAGTTCAAATATGTGGTTAATTATGTTCAGTAGATGGTTAATAGATACACGAGGCATCAAAACTCATTAACCACGAATTTCAACGTGCTTAACCACGATTTTCAGGTGTTCAAATCTTGTTGTTTTGAACATTATTTGAACATCTGGAAAGTGTGGTTAACGCAATTCAAATACATGGTTAATGAAGTTACGTTGATGCTTAATGATTTTCCGTACTCGAAATATCTATTAACTATCTACCGAACATAATTAAGCATGTATTTGAACTGTGTTAACCATCTAATTTTTTGTGGATCTTTTCTGTCAAAAAATCACTTCTCTTAATAAAATTGCCTAATATGCTTATATTTGAGCTAATGAGTTTTGACTTCTTCAGTACTTTGTTTCCAGGCAGATTTCTTTGTGACATACATCTTAACAGATGGACTATCAGGATTTTCTTTGGAAGTTCTTCAACCTGGCTTACTGATTTGGGATACTTTAATATCCTGTACTCTTGGTAGTCGAAGAGAGAGGAATCCTTATCTTTATTCATTGCCTTACTTTAGAATCATCCCTTATGTCTCTCTCTCATTACTGATCGGCATAGTGTATGCAGTACTCGCGCCGTTGTTGCTCCCGTTTCTTATCGTTAACTTCTGTCTAGGCTATGTTGTCTATATCAACCAGGTGAGTTTGTAACCATCTTGAAAAACTCATTTGTTGTGTTTTTCTATAAAATCAAATTCACATTCACAAGCACAAGAACACAAATAGACACACTTTGTTACATATTCAATATTATGCGTTCCCATAATTGCCTAATATTTTTCATATACTTGGCAATAGTTGCATTATTTTTAGTTAGTTTTGACACTAAAGTCTGAATTTGAACAATGCAGATCACCAATTCTCTCTCTCTCACACACACAAACATGATGGCATTGACGTTGTCATTATTTAAGCACTGACACAAGCACAGACACTGGACACGATATTGACACAGACAAATACACAATCGGAATAATTTGAAAAATAGGCATAATTGAATTGTCGGTGTTTGACACAACATGAGTCAGACACCACCAGACACGTCTTCAACAAGAAGTTTCAGTGCTACAGAGGTCATTGTTACCTATGTTGAATGTTGTCTAATATAAAAACTTAACTTTGCAGATTGAAGATGTGTATGAAACTACTTACGAAACGTGCGGACAATATTGGCCATACATCCATCACTACATTCTCCTTGCAATCATTCTCATGCAGATTACAATGATTGGTCTATTTGGATTGAAGTTAAAGCCAGCTGCTTCTATATCAACTATACCATTACTTTTGTCAACATTAATGTTCAATGAGTACTGCAAAATGCGTTTTCTACCTTCTTTTCACCATTATTCTCTCAAGGTACACTTCACTTCTCACAATTTTCAATGAGGAAAGAAAATATATATATAAAGAAGCTCATTCTGAAAAAGACTTTCAAATTTACCATTTTTTGTCTTATGTCCATACATATTACTCCCTCTGATCTTATTTATAAGAAAAATTTGTAGTTTTAAATTTATTGAATAACTGATGTATCTGACCAGAGAGAGTATCATTTATGTAGCAATTTTTTATATCTTATTGAATCTATGTTTAATTTGATGGTTAGGATGCTGCTGAAAATGATGAAGATGATGAAAAGTGTGGTCTGTTGGAGTTACAGTGTGAGAATGCAAGCAGTGCTTATTGTCCACCAGGTTTAGGACCAGTAAATTTCATGGTTGCATCAGAGTCTAGCTCCACACCATTAGTTTCTTGATGATTTTCCATTTGTTTCATTTCATTGATTCTTAAAAAATAATGACAATTAAGGTATAGAAGGAAATAACACTAAAGAACATTTTGTCTTTTGTCCTTATAATTTATAGGCTCTCAGTGTGGTAGTAGACATCGTGATATTCTTTTCCATATCATGAAGAGGAAAGAAGAAACATTGGAAGAACAATAAATCTGATTTATCATGAAAAGTGAAAACCAATTATTCTATCAGCATTACAAATAGCAAAATTCGTTAAAGAAAATTAACAAGTAGGTTCATGCCAAACCTTTTTTTTCATTCATTCGCAAAAATGTCTGAAGTAACATCTCATTTCATCTGCTAATTGATTCAATGATCCCCTACCTCCTTTTGGTACATCGGCTTAAGTAACGAACAACCAGAAATGTCCAAAGTAGAAAGGGAGTCGGGCAGACCCTCCTCTCTCTGGCAAGCGCTCAAGACAAGGGCAGTCGAGAATAGATAAAGATTCGATAGATTCGAGGTGGAGAAGACCCTTGTAGTTGATTATTCTTAGCTTTGAACAATTTTCCAAACGAAGAGAGATAATAGTTGGTGGCAGCAGACTCTCCTCTGGGAAAGACTCGATGACGTTTTCAAAGTCGTCGTCACTAATATCGAATTCTCTTAGAGAATTAAGTCTGAACAAACCCCACTCTTCTCTAGAAGCAATCAATTTAGGGCAATTGTACATTAAAATGCTGCTCAGACTCAAAGGCAGGCCTTCCCAAGGAAGAGATTCCAACCATGGACAATCATATATATAACTTGAGAGAATGAAGATTGGTGAACAAGTGTAGTGCAAAAGGCAAAACCTCTTATAGATAGGCTACAAAGAGAGTTACTGATATGCAACTCCAAGGGCGAACTCACAATGCGGAGCATTGAACTCGCGAACATACAACTCTTCAAGAACAACATTGTTGAATGGAATTTTCTCCATGTAGGAGGAGGATTCTGTGAACCATTTTCTATGAAGGAATGCACTTTTTAAACTAGATGACAATTCATTTAGTAAAATGTTTTCACATCCCATAAGCTCAAGCTGACTGATATTAGCAGCCTTGGGAAGTGAAGCCTCCAACTCGTGGCAATCAATGATTGAGTCAACAATTTCTCTACTGCCAGCATATAACATACACAACTCTACTAAATACTTCTTATCTTTCAAATTTGCTGTCAATGCATCTGCAGGATCATTAACATTTTCCAACCCTTCAATACTAAGTGTTCCTTCAAGATGGTTGAGTTTCATTAATTCCTTAATATCAGACCCATTGTGCTCTCCCACAATAAAGTGAGGAGTTAGTGTCTGAAGATGATTTAGCCTTCCTATCTTCTTTGGCATCTCAGTATATATATTCTAGATTAAGATGATGTAAATTGACAAGTTTGTAAAATTTTGAAGGAAGTTTAGTCAATGGACAACATTTTAATATCAGTGTCTCCAAATTATACAACATACAAATATTAACTGCGTTTTTGACCAAAACATTAGATTAGATTTAAGACTTTGTATCCTTTTGTAGTTTGTACCGTGGACAGTTAACCACTGGTGCTGTCTATTATGTCAGGAAACAAATATTAACAGCATTTTTGACTTTCTTAATTTAGCGATTTTGGTCTCTCTATTTTTTTTTTGACCATTTTAGTTGACCAATTTTCTCCATTTGACTGTTTTAGTCTGCACACCTTTTATTTTTTTATTTTTAAAAAGAGATCAATAGTGGTTCCCTAGTTTCCCATCCATGATTCTAACTCGGTCCTCATACTTTCAATTGCACTCTTAGTAACTTAAATCATGGATTTTGAGAAAGTATGAGATTAGAAAATGCACAATCCACTATTTTTGAGGAATAAAAGTGCAGTAGAAAAAACATAATGATCAAAATTACCAAATTGAAAAAACTAAGAACCTAACATCGCATAAAGTAATAATACAAGGGTGCCAATTATTAAGCCAAGTTTTTTTTTGGTCAAATATTAAGCCAAGTTTTTAATAAGGCTTTTACTTTTCCCACACCCCCACCTACTCCAAACACACCCCCACCCTACACATTTACCAAACTAACCCCACTTACAATTCAATTTCCCCCTCTACTCCTCTCCCTCTTCTTCTCCAACAACAAACCTCCCCTCTCTCCAACACCCAAACCTCCCCTCTCTCCACTCCAAAACCCACCCATTCTCACCTTCATCATTCACTCCCATTTAACTACACAACATTTCCAACTAGCTCAAGGTAATAACCCTACCAAACATTTTCCATTTTGGTTCTGTTTTGAGTTTTTTACGCCATTTTTTTTTCTGCAAACGCGCTCAGTTCGAACAGGGTCGTTCGAACATGTTCGCATGAACGTGTTCGAACAGGTGTTAACTGGGGTGTGAATTTGATTTGTTCGAACATCCTCATTCGAACACTGTTCGCATGAGGCCGTTCGAACAGGCGTATGACAAAGAATCGATAAGTTGCGGCTTACATCTTGAGTTTTTTTGTTTAAATGGATCAAAATGAGGAAGCATCTGGAGCAGTTGAGTTGTCAACTTTAGCGGTGAGATGTCAATCTATCGCGATTGACATGTCAATCGACGTCGTCGAATCCAAAGACTTTACTAGTTCGTTCCAAAATCGATACGATGAGAATGAATTAGTTATTTTAATTTTTAGGAACTATTCAAATTATGTAACCGACACTTAGTCATTGAATTTCGCTTATTTCCTACTCGTGATGAGAAATTTGGCGACTTGGAGTGCGTGCGGTTGGGAAATCTCTTGGGATGGTGATTGTTATAGGAAGATCGACCAGGACGACGATCGGGTAAACAATAACGCATGTTGATTTGTGATAAATTTGGATCATATAAGACAAATGTTGAGGAAGGCACAAACACTAGAAAATGTTGTTGTCCTTCGATGAAAAGGAAATTTATTAAGAAGCTTGGAGGATGGATTTTGAGGGTTATGAATGGAACTCATAACCATGGCATGGCTACTTATCATGATGGACGTCCGTACATTGGTAGGTTAAGTTCGGAAGAGAGAAGAACTAGTGGCTAGAATGACTAGGAATCATACTCGCCTAAATTGATCCTTAATGGTGAAATTGATGAAGCTTGATGATAACTATACGATTGTGAAACAAATATACAAGCTATCGTCAAAGGCAGCGATCGGTATGCGTGAGGTAGGGTGAGCTCCAACAATCGATGTTTTATTTGCAACGCGATAATTATGTTTATTGGACTCGACTTGCAGAGGAACTCATTGTTGTGAAAGACATCTTTTGGGCACATCCGCATTCCATTGAGCTTCTAAACACCTTCCCGATTGTTTTGTTGATTGATTCCACCTATAAAACCAACCGGTACAGGTATCTGTTGGTTGAGATCGTTGGTGTAACATCAACAGAGAAGACTTACTCTGTTGCATTTGCTTATGTCAATTGGGAGAGGATGGATAACTTTGCATGGGTTCTTGAGAAATTGAGGGGTTTATTTAGGAAACAGGATGAACTTCCACAAGTCATACTTAACGCGAGAGACACGGGTATGATGAATGCTCGCAAAGACAATATTTCCAACATCGCAAACTTGTGCCAATTTCACATTAAGAAAAATGTGAGGGCCAAAGCAAGGCTCATTGTCAAAGACCAAGCTATTGTTAATGACATTATGGGTGCATTTCTATCTGTTGTCCATGCGAAGACTACGGAAGAGTATGATTATGAGTTGGGTCTGTTTAACGACTTGGCAGCACCTTATCCCAGTTTCATACAGTATGTGAAGACCACCTGGCTAGACCCCTTCAAGGAAAAGTTTATTGATGCATGGATAAATAAGCATATGCACCTTGGCAACACTACCACCAACAGAGTTGAGTCTGCACACTCTCACTTGAAGCAAATATTACGAGACAGTAGGGGAGACTTGTGCAAGTGTTGGGATGGAATGCAGACCATGCTTAGGATACAACATTCTGATCTTAAAATGCACTTCGAGCATAGTTTGAGTAGAGTGAAAGTTCAACACTTGAAGAAGAAGATTTTTGATGAAATTAAGGGTTTAGTTTCATCTAATGCTATAGACCATATTTTGGGTGAGATGCAGCAGACTGGATCCGTTTCACTTAACCCATCATTATGTCGATGCACACTCAGGACTACACACGGACTACCATGTGCATGTGAGCTTTCAAGGTATGATGTACACTCATCTTGTTATTTTGTCTATAAACTGAACATTATATGGGTTGTCACTAAATCAATGTCGCTTTTTTTGTAGGGTTATGATGGACTGCACTCCAATTCCGTTGAGCATGATTCACCAACATTGGCAGAGGTTGAATTTCAAAATACAGACAGAGGTAATGGATGATGAGTTGAGTGTAGAAATTGAACTTGAAGCTATCAGAAGAAGGTTTGAGGCCTCTGATCACGCCGGTAGAGTTATGATTAAGGCAAAAGCACGTGAATTGGCATTCCCAGACACGACTTCTATGTGTCCACCTCCGGATACGATCATTACAAAGGGAGCACCAAAAAAAGATAAGAAAGGGAATGTTGATTACTCAACAAAGCGAGACAAGTCATTTTGGGAGCATGTAGATGACAAATTTGACTCCGGATCTAGTGGATGTTTTGCTCAGTCTCATAAACGACCTACTCCCCCCCAAAGTAGGAGTGGAACGTCTACAAACCCCACTGATTACGGTTCAACTGCTACTTCTACTTTGTCAACGTGTCCAGCACCTAATCCATCACTAGGCAAAAAGAGAACTCAAGCTGACAGTGCTACTACAATCCCTACTCCTCCACTAAATAAGAAGCCAACACCCACACCTATTGTTACGAGAAAGTCGCTTCATCGCATCTTTTTCAACAGCACTCCTACTTTGACACCAGCTCTTGCTCTTTACAAGAATCCTATTGTTACAGACATCGACGTCTGCGATTATGGATGTATTTAATACATACATAATAGGGATGCCAAAGCATACATGCGCCCCTATGTTGAAAAAATTGTTAATGTGGTTGGTGATGGTAAGCGTGGATTAGGTGTATTGCGACATTTCTTGGAAAGGGGTGAGGAGGCTTGGCGATCGATCGTAACAGATCCGATGGAGGAGCTTAACCAATACAATGACTTCTACACTCGACTATATGGTGGTATTGGTAAGGTCACATTTTTGATGAAGGCGTTTTTGAGGCACATCATGGGAACAATGTTGAAGATAATTGGATGACTATACCAGGATATGGGGTATCTAATCAGTAACAAGTACAAAGTCGTCCTGAGTTGTTGGTCACCTAATTGTTGTTACACAATTTTTCCCTTCAATGTTGCGCCATTCGGAAGTGCCCGACGATTCAACATCCTTTTCATACGTAACACAAACACTTTTGTGCAGTGTAACGTGTCTTCTATTTAGATTCGGTGTAGTCATTCGAAAACATTACATAACATTATGTTTTTTGTTGTCTTTTTGAAGATCTTTATGAAGCCTGGAAGTCCAATGCCCCTGCCGGATATTATGTGGAATACTAATAGGGCACACATAGCAAAGGGTGGGTTGGGACTCGCTTTTTATTAGCCGGGTGCAAAAGTGGAAGTGTTTGCTCATACAATCACAACCCCCCATCCCCTTCCTTGTGTAGATTTAAGTAAAGATACTGATGGTAGTCAATGTTAAGTTAGATTTATAATTTTCGTACACGACGTTGTATTTAACTATTGGTAGGCAACTTTTGGAATCAACCAAACTCGCTTCGCTTTTCGGTTTTTAAGTTTCTGCTTCTGTATAACATTGGTTCGAATGATACCATTCGAACGCCTGTTCGAATGCCCCCCTTCGAACATGTTCGAATAAAGCCATTCGAGGCAGCAATAACACACCCTCACACCAACAGTTGGCAATATTCCTTAACACGTCTGTAGCGCTTTGAGCAGAGTTGGACGATGTCGTTCGAACACCAATAATTCCTTAACACGCATAAGGTCGTTCGAACTCGTTTCGCGAGTCGTTCGAACGATCACTTAAACAAAGCCGCACGAGCGTCCCACGCGAGGTCATTTTTGGAAAAAAAAAGTTTGGGGGCATGCGATGAGTACAAGGGGGTGTGGGAAAAGTAAAAGCCTTTTAATAATGGCCACATTTAAGATGGACCACTTTTTTTTTTTTGGTCAAGTAAGATGGACCACTTTTATGCTGTACAAAAGTACACAGAATTTGGGTTTTTTTTACCCCCACCATATCCCCTTATACCCCCACAATAAAGTGAAATCCCAAAATACCCTTCACCAAACGTTTTTTTTTTAAATTTTGCACCAATCGTATATATGTTTTTTTAACATATATACGACACTATATTTTTGTCCATCGTATATACACCCCCAAGGCGTATATACGATTGATGTGGGGGTTGGCCAATCGTATATACGCTTGGGGGGAGTATATACGATGGGCAATAATATAGGGTCGTATATATGTTCATTTGAACATATATACGATCCCTATTGTGTTTTTTAAGTCAAATAAAATTAATTAAGGCTACACACTATATAAAAATTAATATAGCGTGTAGTTCGTTAACACGTGACGATGTTAGACGTCGAACGAATAATTTAGCCTAAAAAATCGGTTTTCGGGCAACCTACTCTGATCATAATGAAACCACAGTCATTAAATCCGAAAAAAATCACCGAGCATGACTCCCTTAGAAGGAACTTCTTGTGGGACTACGACCTCAAAATCCCAAATTCCATCGTTTACTATTTTTTAGGAATTTTTTTAATTTTTCATATCTCTCTCAAAAAAAATTCACCGATTCGGACACGGGCATCCGAACCAGGTCGAACAAAGTCATCCGAGTGTGTTAAATTTTTGACACATACCCTGTTGTGTGAAAATTAACTGGTTCAGGTGGACCCATCCGAACAGTCTAAATCATGCAAGGTTCTGAGGTTACTGAAGCAATGCAAGAGTTACAAGCAATGGATTAAGGAGCATAGGGTTGGATATAGCATTTTGAGTTGAAGGAGAGGAGAAGGAAGAGGGAAAGTTATGAGGTAAGGTGATGAAGGTGAAGAATGGCGAGCAACAAAGAGTTTAATACCTGCAGCTACAGCATTCAAAGAGTGAAAATACTTATAATGAGCTTCAGCAAGTGCATATCTTTTAGCTACTTCTAGCTTTAACTGTTTCTTTCTCTCTCTACAAATAGCTACAACTTCTTCTTCCTCTAGTTTGGAAGCAACACACCCAATCTTTCTTAGAGGGTTTGGAAGAAAAGAATCAATGTGTTGTTCTTTTCTCCGACAAAAAGGAAGAACCTTCAATAAATATTAAGAAGTGTTCAGATGGTGGTGTTCGAACGGGTTCAGTTGCCCGCGTCCGAACCCGTCAAAAACACTGCGTAGGGAGGTTTCCACGTGAGGGTAATTTTGGAATATCTTAGGTTTGAGGGTGTGCGCTGAGTAGGGAGGGGTATGGAAAAAGCAAAACCCTTAAATAAAAGTTTAGGTAAGCTGGGCTTTGAAGACTCACCAAAATCATAGTAGACCTTACGACTCATTGAGCACTTACTTACAGATTACCCACCAAAGAGGTCTTCATGCCGATAGTAAGAGTTGAACTTACGCCTTTGTGGGGAATGAGCCAACTCTTTACTAGCTGAGCCAACCATCATCGAGTACACAGAAGTTCCTACTGCCAAATTAGTTTTGTTTTAAGTAAATACACATTTTAAGTCTCTAGCAAAGTAATTTAAAGTTTTTTTCCGCACCCTCCTCCACCTACCTCCATCCTCATAAATCCCCAAACGGACAATAATACCCCTGACAGCGTGACATTTCCCGGATTTACCAAAATTTTAGGTATTTCCGGTTTGGATAATGCAAATTAGATATACCTTAAAATTTGGTAAATCCGGGAATCCCAAAACCCCCCACCGATTTTATCTTTTATCCTAAAAACGAGTGGTTTAGGATTCCCAGAATACGCCAAAAAAAATAGGTATTTCGGTTGCAAAATTAAAAATACCTATTTTTGATGAGCATTCGAGAATCCCAAAAAATTGTTTTTTTTTTAAATTGCAAATCGAAAATACCTATTATTGAGGTATTTCTGAAAATCTCTAAAAAAACGTTTTTGTTTTAAAAAAACCGAGGGGTATTATGGGGTTTAAAGGGGTTATGGGAGTGTGGGGTACCAGGGGTAATTTTTAATAAAAAATAAAAACCAGGGGTATTTTTTAATTTATCCCTATTTTTTTTCTTGACCAAAATTTATTCATGCCAAGATTGATTTGTCCAAATAATTGTTAGGACCAATTTGTCCCTCTTTGTAAAAAAAAAAAAAAAATAGACTGGGAAAAAGTATTTGCAATAATATCCACGATTTTGTGTACCTCCGACTGCTCCGTCACAGTTTCTGTTTCACGCAGCCGCTTGACTCCCTCCTCCACTGCCATATTCGCCGCGGACATTAAAATCAGGCCATTGAAGGTGAGTTTCCAAACGAGTTCTAAATCAATAAAAACCAGAATGGAAATAGAGTGGTAGTACTTGAAATTAGATATCTCGGATAGGGTTTTCTTCTGTGAGTATTTTCTCTTCTTTTTCTTTCTATTTAATTTGTTTTTGAATGACTCACTTTCTTCTTCTTCTTCTTCTTCTTCTTCTTCTTCTTCTTCTTCAACAGCCATTACTACCTTCTGCGGGAAGCTACAAGAGGCAATCCATTTCATCCTCTATGAAGTTTGTAAGTCACTATATCTTTTTTTTGTTTTTGTGTGTAGCTTTTCATATGAAAGATTCCTCTGTTTATGTTCTTCATAGAGTTCTATCCATGGTATAATTAACTTTTTTGCTATTTCCTTGGGATATTGCAGACATGTTTGAGCAAAGGTAGAGGTTTTCACTTCCCACCATGTCACATGCTGAATTTTTGTGGGTTCAGGATCTTATTGGATTGCCCACTAGATCTTTCTTCTCTCATGGCCTTCTCCCCTTTATCTACTGAAGAAAGCAACGACACTGAGGACGATGCTCTTCTAGATTCAAAGGCAGGGTCTGCGAAGAGACAGAAAATTGAGAAGCTCCTTGATGCTAAAAGCTTAATTTTTGCAGAACCTTGGTACAAGACTGTTAATAACTTGCATCTATGGAATGCCTCTTTTATTGATGTCATATTAATCTCCAGTCCAATGGGTATCATGGGATTGCCCTTTCTTACTCGAAGGAAGGGTTTCTCAGCTAAGGTGATTTTCCTATTGTTGTTACAAGAGTTTCTTTATTAATTTAACTATGTGTCCATTTTTGTCTCCAAATACTGTTTGCTTAATGTATTGTTCAATTGGCTAGATCTATGTAACTGAAGCATCAGCAAGATTAGGCCAGTTAATGATGGAGGATCTTGTGTCAATGCATGCAGAATTTAGGCAGTTTTATGGACCAGGGGAGTCTAATTTTCCTCCATGGCTGAGGCAGGAAGAACTCGAAATACTTCCTTCTGTATTGAGAGAGATATTATTGGGAAAAGATGGAGTGGAGTTGGGTAGTTGGATGCCCTTGTACAGGTAATCTACCCTTATTGTTTGTCCCGGAAATTTATTGCTTGAGTTTTCTCTCTAAAAATCCAGCCAAAATAATCCCAAACCAACACTGGTCAGAGAGGGGTACATTTAAATCCCATTAAGGATTCTATCAGCTATTTTCCTTGGATATTTTTTTTAAATATGATCCATTGGGAGTCCTATTTCTGTTAACGTAGTTAAAGCATTGTTTCTTACATTGTTATGTGACTGTTGCGGTGTCCATTTGTTCTTTCAAGTCGTATGTAGCAAAGTCTGGTTGTTGAGGTTGTAATGTGTGGAGTTTCTCAGTGCAGCTGATGTGAAGGATTGTATACTAAAGGTCCATACACTTAATTATGGAGAGGAAGCTTGCTACAATGGTACAGTGGTTATAAAAGCATTCAGCTCCGGTCTAGAAATAGGCAGTTGTAATTGGATTCTGAATGGTCCAAAAGGCGATGTTGCTTATCTTTCAAGCTCCTACTTTTTTTCTGCTCATGCAATGACTTTTGATTACCGCAGTCTACAGGGGACTTCTGCATTAATTTATTCAGATTTCTTATCCTTGAGTGAAGCTCAAGATATTGAGGATGGGAATAATTACACTGATCCACCTTCTGATAAGTTATTAACCCCAAGGTATGCGATTTAATTCCCATACAAACTCTTAAGGTGTATTTAATTTTAGGCACTTCAGTTACTGCTGTTCAACAATTCAAGTTTTAATATTAAGCTTGTCTTAGTTAAAATATCCATATGTTAATATTAACTTTTGTGTTGATTATTACTGCAGTCTTCAAGATTTGGCTGGACTCAACCTTAATTCTGATGAGAATTTAGAAGAAAAGGAAAAAGTGGTTTTTATATGCTCAAGTGCTATAGAGTGTATTAAAGATGGTGGTTCAGTTCTTATTCCTGTTAATCGACTTGGTAGTATGTTGCAGATTTTGGAGGAAATGACAACATCACTCGAAGCTTCAGCTACAAAGGTGTCCTTTCTTGTTTTCATATGTTCTGCATTAATGATTATCAAAATCAAGAATAACTATGATGGAAATATTTTGTGGGTGTCGTAAATTAGCCTTGTCTGAAATTGTTGTCTTTTGAACTTGCAAAAACCACATTCCAATATCCTTTTTAGTTGTTTGTTCCTATTCATGGGTAAAATGCATTCAGGTTCGGTTTGTTTTTATTATTCTCATTTTGTGTTGTACTTAGAGAGTTAAATCACATGGTATTGTTTACTCGTATGCACTCTTGATAACCTTTTTTGCTTTTCATTTTCCTGTTTGTGCTTCTAAGGGTAAAAGTTTATAAAGTGAACTAGAAATCAATCGAGTTCTCTAGTCAAATAAACAAAACTGGCAAAATTGTTTTTATAGAAATGAGATTCCTGCTCGCTGACTTTTAAGTCTTTATTTTTCTATTTGTAGGTTCCGGTTTATATAATTTCTTCAGTGGCTGAAAATTTACTAGCATTACTCAACATCATACCGGAGTGGCTTTGTAAACAGCGGCAACAAAGAGTACATACCTTTAGTATTATGAATTTGGTCCATTGCACTTGCATTCTTATATTTTCAATTTATGAATTTGGTCCATTGCTTAAGATCATAATTGGTTTTGCAGTTATTTAATGGGGAACCATTGTTTGCCCATGTCGAGCTTCTAAAAGAGAAGAAGATTCACGTGGTTCCCGATATTCATTCACATCAATTTTTGTGAGATTTTTACCTTGATTTCCCTTTCCCATCTCTACTGTAAAGAACTTATGTTGATATTGAAAATAATCAATCAAATTTAAGGTCTTTTAGCATGCAAATTATGTGTTCTAGGAATGTTAGTTGTTTGGGGAAAAATCGGACTGAGTGAAAACTAATAACCTCCGAATGTATAAAATCAAACTGCATTAGTCGCATATGGTTTTCTTGACATTTTTCTGTTATTTTCTCATGAAAACTAATCTATTGCTCTTAGAAAAAATTGGCAGGAACCCTGCATTGTATTTTGTCCTCACTGGAGTCTACGTCTGGGTCCCGTTGTTCACCTGCTTCGACGTTGGTGTGGTGATTCCAAATCTTTACTTATCCTTGAGGTGTGATATATTCCTCAAAAAAAAGCTTCTTCGGGAGTCATTTTATTCCTGGAATGTTTATTTTTTATTTGTTTAAATATATATCTTTATATGCATGGTCTTGTAAGTTTCGTCCTCGTAATGAAGTTGGAATCACTTTAATTAATGAATTTACTCTTTGCAGGATACGTTGAATCCCGAGCTAGCACTCTTACCTTTCAAGCCAGTTGCAATGAAGGTTCTTCAATGTATATTTCCATCTGGAATAGGGTAGGTTGTCCTTTCCCTGTAGTTACGTTCTAATATGCTTTTTCATGTATATGTCGTTCTTGCATTTGATTTTCAAAATCTCTGGAAAACATCTAAAGCTAGAACTTATAAGTAACAATGTAGCCCCATGAACATAAGGAAGCAAAAAACCTAGCAATAATCTAGAATACAACCCCAATTAACCAAGTGTTGATGATTGTGGAATATCAATATCTGGATGATAGCATGATCTTCTGTGTACCATATGTCCAGGACAATTTTTTAGTCCGGGAATAGGACAGTTGCATATATGTCCTTTTGTTAGTTTTACTCCCTATTTCTAAGTACATTTGCTTAAGACTTGCAATGGAATTTCAGAATGATCACTTCTTTGAAATCTGGTCTATAAAAAGCGTAGTCTTTGTGTTCTTGGTTCAGTTCAGTAAAGAAAACTAAACCGGCGGTGTGCCACCCTTGGTCAAACCTGATTCTTTGGTTCAATGCACCAGTTTTGAATTCTCGAACTGAACTGGTTCGAGCTTGTTTTACTCAGTATTATTAATAGCATGCTAAACCGCCATTGAGGAGAACTAACTGATACGAAAAACAAACAATAATATCAAAGAAAAACTTATTTAAAACAGTTGATTATAAAATTGCAGCCACTTTATTGACATCCTTACAAGATTTAATAAAAATAAATATAAAGTTTCCAAACCGTTGTAAGTGGTTTTGTTCATTTAGGGTGTAGTTTGTGGCGGTTCAAGTTTCTCGGCTCACAAGAAATTTTTACTACTAATGACAGTGTTATTTTTGTATTCAACTTCTATATATTTTGATCTCTATATTGTAGGTTGCAGAAAGTTAAACCTTTACTCAAAACATTGCTGCCAAAGACTGTTCTGGTAATTGTACAAATGTTACTTTATAGCTCCATTAATTAATGTTTTATAATATTATAGTACTTGTGAAGAACTGATGATCCTTTTTCTTTTCAAATCTGCAGTTCCCTGAAGATTTGAGGTTGCAGATGAGATTTTCACGTGAAAACTCTTTCTCAGTTTTGTATTATACTGAAGCTGAAACTTTGAAAGTATCATATCCAAAAGACAATTCAGAGTTGAAAATTGCAACTGATTTAGTTTCCCTCAAAAATGAAGGAATTAATATTGCAAGATTGAAGGGAAGCTACTAATGGAAAATGGTAATCATCACTTGCTCATGGATAATGATAAAATAACTTCCTTAAGACATAGTTCTTTGGTACATTGTGGTTTACCAGATTCTGAAAAACTCTTGGCTGCATTATCAAAGATTGGAGTTAATGCATCTGTGGAACTTGGTATGGATAATGGTGAATCTAAAAATGTATGTATAATTCACACAAAGGACCCATACAAAGCCTTGATAAAGATTGGAACAACCAGTACTATTATTACTTCTGCTGATGCCAATGTAGCTTCCATCATTTTTAAAGCCATAGATAAAATATTGGATGGGGTTTGATATATTTTTTTATCTGAACCATTGCTGGCTACCCACATAGTGTTCCAATGCTCTCCAACGAAAAGTTAATCTCCACTTGTGTTTTAGAGCAAATTTTGCACTGACCAACACTGAGTTTGTCTAATGTGAGAATTAAACTTGGGAGCTTATGCCACTGAATCAGCGGTGTTCGTTGGATGGTGTTTGATATGATGGATTTTCGTTGGATGGGGGTTTGATATGATGGATTTTCTTTTATCCTTTCTTGTAAAATCCTTGTATCTGCATATTTTCTTAATTAGAAGTTTATAATACAGATATTACTTCCTTGTTTATAGTATCATTGGACTCACTGAATGAAACAGTGGACAACTAACTTGTATCAGGACTATGACTGATATGCAAATTACATGGTTCCTTAAAACAAGTAATTTAATCTTCTTTGCCCATTTAAGTAAGGAGAAATTTCTTGTAGTCTCCTGAAGTTTCTTTGGCTACTACATGTTCAATTGGATAACAGAAGTTGATGTATCTATTACAAATTTGTTCATTTGGAGCATGTAAAAATTTGCATTGCTTTTTTAAGACACTGGTTCGATGTGAATGATAATTTTAGCTTATGCTTCGTAATCAACCAACCAACCAACAAAAAAGAAATTTAAAAGCATTGAAGTAAAAACTAGTTAGGTTATTTATAAGTTACTTTGTGTTTTATCTTTTTTAATAATTCTAAAATTATCACATTGTTTTTTTCATGTTTATATTGAAAATGTCAAAACAAAATTTCTTGTTTTTGTACTGTTTTGTGTATAAATGTTCCAAAATAAAATGACAAAAACAATGTATCAAAAAATAGTGATGAAAACAAGGAGGGAATTTATCAAGTATATTTTAAATGAAAAAAAAAATATTATTTTGTGTCAATCAACAATTTTTGTTATTATATTCTCACCTTTTCATAGTACTTCATAGAATCATTGATGCAACTAATGGCTGTTTGAACTGCCTTATGAAAGTCATCAGAACCTTCATCAGACAATTTCTGCAAGGCAAGAAAGGAATTAGTAAAATCATTTAAGTAAAACTACATATTTAGGAAAAACAATTAAGAACAAATAAATATTTCAACAAACATAAAAATGGGAAAAATTAGGGGAAAAAAAAGGATCTTCCTTAATTAGTGTACCTTAGTGATAGCAATGCCATGGTCATCCTTGTAGCAATTGAAAGTTGCCACAAGTTGGGACCTGCTTCTTGTAGTAAGAATTCTAATTACTTCTTCATGATTTCCATTTTTATCTTTGATAGCCTCATGAAGTATATCAGCTTCAGATTGTGCCAATCTTGCATTAATCTCATTCCCACCATACCTAAATGAACTCACCAATCCCACCAATAGCTGCTCAAAAATTAATAACTTTACCTTATTAATTAAGCATTTTTTAGATTTTATTAATTATAAATAATTCAGTCATAGGACTAAAACAAAATAACAGAAAACTAAAACAAAACATAATTTAATCATAGAAGTATAGAACTACTTCAAAAAAATTCAGGGACCAAAAAGAAAAGGGTCAAATATGTCTTTGATCCCTATAAAAATATAATAAAAAAAATAGTCTCTATAAAAAATTTAACTCACTTTTAATCCTTACATTTTTCTCTATTAATGCTTTTAGTATCTCAGACCTTTAATAGCGCTTAGAAGCACTGTTAAAAGGCCTAAAAAAACACCGTTAAAAGTCATGAAAGACTAAAAACATTGAGAGACAAAATGTAGAGATTAAGTGAGTAAAAATAATACTTTATGCACGTCTCTGATGATATGCACGTCTCATATTAAGAAGCTCTGTAACACCCTCATATTTCTATCTAGTAGAAATACTAAAGTGTACCTATTTAGCATACATCAGAGATACATTTCCTGCTTAGATTTACAATCTTTACAAGAATAGCGGAAACGATACATAACTTAGAATAAATTCAAGTTATATACATCGAATACAAAGATAACAAGGGTAAACATAAGTAAAACTAGAAGAACTACATCTTCAATTTCCTTCTCGAGCTCTCCATCCACTCGAGCCATAAAGGATATTCTTTCCTGTTTCTCGAAAAACAACAACATTTGTAGGGTGAGACAACTTGTCTCGGTGAGTCTTACCGTGACCCTCACCTATCACTCGGTCCATTTATAAAACCATAATTAATTTCTTGATTTAATAAATAAACCATGCACGTTACTAATCGCACAATACCGATCGCACGTCTGCTAATCCCGTGAAAGCGGTGCATTCATAACGTCAAAACAATTGTACCATACCGATCGCACATCCGCTAATCCGAAGACAAGTACATTAATTCTCTTTAGCATAACACCGATCGCACATCTCGCTAATCCCGGTGAACCCTATCATCGAGCCTAGGTTTAGGGGCCCATGACCTCCCCCTCCTAGTATGCTATCGGTGGGTCGTCACCTGGACTATACATAATATATATATATATATATATATATATATATATATATATATATATATATATATATATATATATATATATATATATATATATATATATATATATATATATATATATATATATATATATATATATATATATATATATATATATATATACGTTCAAACATAATTTACTCTAGGATATAAACTCATATCATATGGTTTTTCTTATGAACTCGCATAACCAGTCAGGACATCAATTTTGTTCTTAAAACAATTGTTCCCACACGTATACTAGATTTGTCGGTTTTTCAAGAGATTTGTAAATTCATTCAGCAAAACAAACCAAACAATTTACAACCACATCCAAATCATGACAATATCATCCTTATGTAATTATAATTGGTTAGGAAAAAGGATTGGAAGAAGTTTGAAGTCGAGCGGAGGATTGGAAGAAGTTTGAAGTCGAACGGAGCGCAGTAAACGAATTTTTGGTAATAGGTGACTGTCGCACGACCGTGCAAGAAGTTGCACGACCGTCCGATCGTCTGAGAATCCCAATTTTGCTCGTTTTGCCCCGTTTTCGCTTTCCGTTTGAATCCAATCGTTTCCCAATCCAATTTCAATCACAAAACAGATGATATATCCACATATTCGGACCCAAACATTCCAACATACAATCAATTAAAATAGTGGTTTCGTTATAATTCTCAAAACACAAAATTTTCAAAAACGTAATTAACTCAAATTTGACTAAAACACGGAATTTGAAAACCTTTTTAAACCAAGCACACCAACAAAATTTAAAACCCTAAACGTGAGTAAAACTCACCTATCGTGATGAAAATCACGAAAAACCGAAAACTCTCGAAGCTCGATCGACCGAAACACACTAACATGCTCCGAATTCGTTCCAAAAGCTCCAACACCGAACCCAACCTCTTCATAACTCAAACCCAGCCACTGAACCTCTTCAAATCCTTTCTCAATCAGTGATGTAGCTTGCCATTGAGCTTTCAAAACTGAACCTTGAACTTCCTAGACCCACAAGCTAGCTTCTAAGGTTCAAAACTCCATTTTCTTTTCCTCTTGAGCTTTGAGCTCCAAAAATGGTGAAATGAAGATGATGAAGAATCAGATAATGATTTTGGTATCAATAGATAGATCTTGAAAAATGGAGAAGAATGGCATAAGAATCACTTACAAGCATTGAGAGATGAAGAACCTAGGGTTTCTTCTTTCTTCTTCTTCTTTCTCTCCTTTCTCTCCTTTCTCACGTTCACTCTCACTCTCACTCTGTTTCCTTTCTTTCGCTTTCTTTGCTTTGCTTCGCTTCTTTCCTTTTCTTCCTTTATCCGTGTACTCTCTCTCTCTCTCTCTATTCTTCTCTCTTACTTTCCCTTTCTTTATTCACACAAGTGTGGAATGAGAGAGTATTTGGATATTTTTGGTGTCTTAGAGCTCATTTAATGTGAGTGATATAAAGACTAAAATACCCCTAGTTTTCTAATTTCCACTCAATTATGTGTTCTAAATTATATACTATAGCAATTATAAATTGCTTCCGCGACAACCTCACATCCGTAACTTGATTTATTACCCACTCGAGTAATAAATCACTCGTTAATTTCTTAATTCGAAATTAACGAAATTAGGGATGTTACAAGCTCTTCAGGTGAATATGTACACATGAAATTTCCACTATCACATACTTTATGTCACCATTTTTCAGTGCTATATTAGCAAACAAAGCCTCACGTTCTGCAGGTTCCAATATCCACCTATACATTGCTCTCTATTTCATATATATATAACAACTCAAATTCATTAGTTAGTGCATGTGAAACAAATCAAAACATTCCCTAAAAAACTGTGTATCATCTACGTGTAATTCTAGAGACAAATCCCTCGAACCGGTAAGACAGTATTATGGGTTAAGTTTTTATGGTTACATTTGATAAATATGGATAATGTTATTATAAGTTGTTGTTTATTTTACAACTTTAAACTGATTGTGTTATACTTCATCTAATATGTGTGATTAGGCTGTTGTTTATACTCAAACTTTAAGTTGTTTTTGTCTTTAAATGTGATGTCTTTCTAATACTTAGAATTTGTTTAGTAAAAAAAAATACTTAGATTTAGTTAGATGTTATTTATTTTTGTTCTTATGCTTCTTTTGCTTAGAGGTTTACTCCTTAACAAATTGTTAGTCAACCCGTCCACGGACGAGATGTAGGACTAGTTGCTATAATGGCTTTTACATCAGCTCCCTAACCTATCAAATTTTTAAATAACCCAATATCAAGTTTCTTGTTCTAGAGATTGTTAACTAATTAAATAACCGAATATTATACTATATACACTCTACAATTACACTATGTTTCTTGTCTAAGATTTTAATTATAGTGTTATGTATGAATATTGAAGGATATTAGATATTTAGCTTGGTAGTTATAGTTAGTTTGTTAGGTAATTCGGTTAGAGTTAGTTTTTTAGTTACTAGTTTGTTACATATTAGTTAGGTGAGAGTATGAGCCATGAAATTGCAAAGAATGCAAAACACGTGAGAGTGTAGATCTGTAACTCACTTCCATTGCTAGAATAGGCCAAAGGAAGATCCAAATTCAAGGTCAAATCAGTGGGTTCTATTTGCATACTCTGAAGATTATCAGCAGTGGGTTCAATTTGATGAAACGGTACTGGAACTTGTTGCTGATAAAAGGTTCATCAATAGACCAATCATCCAAGATCACAGTTTCATCGATTATGGGAAATGTTACGGAATCTAAGCCAGGACCCATATTTAAATCAAAGTTTCTTCCACCATTAGACGTTAATTCCCCCATCAGAAACTTTAATGTCCAAGCTATCAAGATCCTTGCCTTTTTCAAATTTATCTCAGGCATTTCAGCAAACAGTTTAAATGTTGTTTGGCAGAGAAAAATGCACAGCAATGGATCTGAGATAACAAATCCTCCGGCCAACACAAACGGCAAAAAAAAACAAAATCAACTCGATCGAAAATCAAATCGGAACTTCGCTTCAGATCAACAGTCATTGGAAATCAAAATGAAAGAAGGATAGTGAAGCGAGATCGCAAAACTAAAATGCAAGAATCGCAAAACGAGTTGAAAGTAATTTAGAGACTTCAAGAATCGACTTGGAGAAGGAAAGTTGCAGAAATAGACACACTCTCAAAGAAGCGAGAGAGGAAGGAGAAAACGGTCAAGAATTGAAGAGATTTTGAACATGAATTGAAGAGCAAAACCAAAGACCGCAACAAAAATAGTGTAAACTCAGAATTGCAATTGTAAGAATCAATCATTATCTTCATTGATAGAGTTGTTTTCCCCTTTTAAAGGGTCAATTACAATTGAAACAGATTAACCGAAACTCTAACAAACTCTAAATGTTGCAACTATAGAGAAACTAACTAAGTTGCCCTATTTACAAATTGACCCCTTAACATTTTATTATTACAGACCAACTACTCTCTTTATTCTATATTACAAATAACATCCTCCCTTAAACTGAACTGCTCACAAGCATTCAGTTTAATTTCGATCCAAGCATCATTCCCAGCTGCGTTCTGAATCCTTCAAAGGCTTCCAACTTGAGGGCTTTGGTCATAATGTCAGCATTCTGTTCTTCTGATGCACAATACTTCAATTCCAATGCTCCTTTCTTGTTAAGCTCTCTCAAGAAGTGAAAACGTACATCTATATGTTTGCTACGTCCATGCAGCACTGGATTTCTTGAGAGCTTAATAGTTGATGTATTATCACAGTGAATCAACATTTTGTTCTGCAGAGATATGCCCAATCTGTACAGAATTCTGTTTAGCCAAATGCCTTGGCAAGCACACACAGCTGCAGCTATGAATTCAGCTTCTGTTGTTGACAAGGTTACCACTGGCTGTTTTCTAGAACACCAAGATATAGCTCCATTTGCAAGCAGAAACACATAGCCCGAGGTGCTTCTTCTATCATCTTGGTCCCCTGCATAATCGCTATCAGAATAAATTTCCAGAACTTCTGATCCTCCTCTCTTGTACAGAATGCCATACGCAACTGTCCCCTGCACATACCTCAAAATTCTTTTTGCAGCTATCAGATGTTTCTCCACTGGTTTCTCCATAAACCGACTCACAAAGCTCACTGCAAAGGCAATGTCAGGCCTAGTTGCTGTGAGGTACATTAAACTTCCAATTATCTGCTTATACAGAGTACTATCCACTGGTTCTCCTTCATCATGCTTGGAGAGTTTAGTTCCTGCCACCATAGGAGTCTTTACAGGTTTGCTGTTCTGCATCTCAAACCTTACCAGCACTTCACGAGCATATTTCTGTTGGCATATGAAGATGCCCTTACTGTTTTGGACCACTTCAATGCCTAAGAAATATCTCATCCTCCCTAAATCAGTCATGTCAAATCTCTTCTTCATACACTCCTTGAATTCTTCAAACATTTCTATATGATTACCCGTGAATATAAGATCATCAACATATAAGCTTATAATCAGACAATTTCCATTCTTATCATGCTTAGTGAACAGTGTATGCTCATATGGACATTTCACAAAACCTTGTTCATCAAAGTAAGATTCAATCTTGCTATACCAAGCTCGTGGAGCTTGCTTCAACCCATAAAGTGCTTTTAGGAGCTTGTACACTTCATTTTCTCTCCCTTTAACAATGTAACCTTGTGGCTGATCCACATACACATCCTCCAATAAATCTCCATACAAGAATGCACTCTTCACATCTAGTTGGAACACATCCCAACTTCTTAGAGCAGCCACAGCTAGAACACTTCTTATGGTATCCCAACGAGCTACCGGAGCAAATACTTCATCAAAGTCTACACCATGTACTTGAGAATACCCTTTCACAACCAATCTAGCTTTATGTTTTTCAATTTTCCCTGATTCATTTAGCTTGGTCTTATACACCCATTTTACACCTATCTTTCTTGCACCACTAGGTAGAGTAGTAAGTTTCCAAGTCTTGTTTTTCTCTATGGAGTGCATTTCAGCATCCATAGCTTTCCTCCAAACCTCATGAGGAAAGGCTTGCTCATATGTTGTAGGGTCTTCCATAGGTCCAATTACTGCTAGATTCATCAATTGGTCGGCTTCACTGCTGATTTCACCAAAGAAACTGGTTTCATAATCACCTAGCCACACAGGTGGCCTTCTTACTCTAGAGCCAGTTTCTTCTTCTTCTTGATTTTGTGATGAACTTGCTCCTACATTGGTTGGAGCCTCATTAGCTACTTCTCCCTGATTTTGCTCAATTTCAACCACCCTGTCAGCCCTTTCTGCTTGAATTTCACTTTCCGTACCACTATCAATTTCTGCAAGTCTCCTGTCTTGTGATTCCCAACTCCACCTTTCATTTTCAGAAAAAATCACATCCCTGCTTACAATCACTTTCCTTAGAAGGATCATATAGTCTATAAGCCTTTGATTCATTGTTTATACCTATGAAGATACATTTTCTACTTTTCTCGTCTAGTTTCTTTCTCATAACAGCTGGAACATGAGCATGAGCTATGCAACCAAATATTCTAATATGACTGACAGTAGGTTTCTCATTACTCCAAGCCTCTTGTGGAGTAATATCCTTCAAGATCACAGTAGGACTTCTGTTTATTAGATAGACAGCCCAATTAACAGCTTCTGGCCAGAAGTTTTTAGGTATGGACTTGCCTAACAGTAGACTTCTAGTCATTTCAATCAAAGTTCTATTCTTTCTTTCAGCTATACCGTTTTGTTGGGGACTATATGCAGTAGTAAGCTGTCTTTTAATACCATTCTCAGAGCAGAAATTTTCAAATTCAGTAGAGGTAAACTCACCTCCTCTATCAGTTCTAAGGCACATTATATTTCTACCACATTCCTTTTCAACTAGAGCTTTAAACTTCTTAAAACACCCTAGTGCAGCTGACTTTTCAACTAGAAAATAAACCCAAGTTTTTCTACTGTAATCATCAATAAAAGTCAGAATATACCTCTTTCCTCCACAAGACTCTGGTGTAATTGGGCCACAGATGTCAGAGTGAATCAATTCCAGTTTGTTGGCTGCTCTCCAACTTGATGCTTTTGGAAACTCCAATCTGTGTTGCTTGCCCTTCAAGCAGACTTCACAAGTCTTGTTCAAATCATTGATTTCAGGCAGCCCCTTAACCATATTCTTCTGTGACATTTCCTTCAGACTCCTCATATTCAAATGCCCAAATCTCTGGTGCCATAACTGTGATACATCTTCCTTTTCGTCGTACAAACAGTCGTGAACTACTACGATGAGCGTGATCATCTGAAACAATTTATTCTTGGTCATCTTGGAAGATATAATCAATCCTTTCTCTGTGTGATACACCTTACATTCATCTTGATGCAAGGTAATTGACAATTCAACGTTCTGTTGCAATTGCCCAAGACTGAATAGATTGTTCTTCAGTTTGGGTATGTAATACACATTGCTCACTACAAGGAGTATACCATTTATACGCATCTTCACAGTACCTTTCCCTTCAACTATGATCTTGGAACCATCACCAAGTCTAACCGATTCTCTGAATGTAGTGTCCGATCTTTGAGAACCACTCCTTTTGACCACACATGTGGTCGCTACACACGAATCTAGATACGGATCATTTCTAATATCGCCTCGATTGCGACCATCGAAGCACTTCCTCTTCATCATCAAACTCAAGCATAGTGAGCTTTATCCTCACTATTTGGACATTCATATTGATAATGTCCAAGTTTCTTACATCTGTAACATTCTATAGAGTCTTTATAGGAAGGTTTACCTCGCCTCTTCCTCTAAAGTGGTAGAAGCTCTTCCTCTTCCCCCTTGTAGAACCTCCGCTCGTGCTGCGCAATCTTCAAGACTTGTTCTTCCTCCTTCTGAGGATGCATTCTCTGTTCATGAACAAGCAAACTCCCTTGAAGTTCGTCAATCGTCATGTTCTCAACATCATTGCCTTCATCAATAGCAGCGACCACATAGTTGAATTTCTCACACATGGACCTCAGAATTTTCTCCACAATTTCACTCTGATCAATCTTTGCACCAAAGATCTTCATCTTGTTGACAACAGATAGCGTTCTTGAGAGATAGTCAGCCACACGCTCATCATCTTTCATACCAAGAAGCTCAAATTCTCTCTTCGCAGCACGCAACTGAGATCTTTTCACCTTTGTCGTACCTTGAAATTTCTGTTTCATGGAATCCCAAATTGCTTTCGAAGATTCTTTGTTCAAAATTGTTTCAATAATATCTCGGTCAATTGATTGAAAGAGATAGTTCCTAGCCTTCAAATCTTTCAATTTTCCTTCCTCGTGCGCCTTGGTGTTCTCCGTCGTGGTCGGTGTCGATAACGCCGGAACTCCACCCTCGACGATAGTCCAGTATTCTTTGGAGCGGAGAAGGTTCTCCATCACCATAGCCCAATGGTCATAGTGGCCATCAAACTTGGGAATCGAAGCATGCATGTAATTCCCGTTTCCATTGTTCTCCGCCATTGACGATCGCCTTCAATCGATTGATTCACACAGGTCCCTCTCGTTACAGCTCTAGATACCAATTGTAAACTCAGAATTGCAATTGTAAGAATCAATCATTATCTTCATTGATAGAGTTGTTTTCCCCTTTTAAAGGGTCAATTACAATTGAAACAGATTAACCGAAACTCTAACAAACTCTAACTGTTGCAACTATAGAGAAACTAACTAAGTTGCCCTATTTACAAATTGACCCCTTAACATTTTATTATTACAGACCAACTACTCTCTTTATTCTATATTACAAATAACAAATAGGAGGAGTTTCAAACAAGAATTGAAGAACGAAACTGAGATGAAAACAGAATCAAGAACGATTCACAGAGAGGAAAGCAAAATGCATGCGAAATCGAAAATGCAAACGCAATGGAGAATCGCAAACTCAGAAATTGCAAAACGCAAAAGAGCAATCAAGGAAAATTGCGATATCAAGATACGAAAGTCGCAAATGAGAAATCACAAATGCAAAGAATCACATATTAGACAAGAACATAGGGAAACGTTAGAAAGACACCCAGAAGAAGAAAGAATGAAAGTAAACTGAAAATTGAAACAAAAATGAAATTGATTAAAGAAAAATAAAGAACCTATGGCGAAATGCAACGGAAGCAATCTTCATGGAGGATACCATGTTTGCTCTGATACCATCCATAGAAGATATGAGAGAAAAAGTTAAGAAACTCTAATATTCATCAAAGTGAAATCGATACAAAAGGTTATTGATTACAATGAGAGTTTGACCTTATATATAGATCCAATCTCACCTAACTAATATGTAACAAACTAATAACTAGAAAACTATCTCTAACCGAATTACCTAAGAAACTAACTATAACTACTAAACTAAATATCTAATAAAGGATTGAAGACAAGTACCGGATTTCAAGATGTAACTAATTAACTGAAGGTTATCCAAAAACTATAATGTAATTTTTTTATATAAGCCAAATCAAAACTATAATGAATTATTCAAGAATATATATATATATATATATATATGGAATATGTGACCTTTAACAGCCTTCCAGAGAGCTTCTGCATCTTCAGCAGGTGAGTTGTTGGAAGGAGCAATAAGCGTAGCCATTGTTGGATTGGATGTCTCTATGGAAATAATGTTTTCATCGAAGTTTGACATGCTACTTAACCCATTTCGTAATAATTTTTTAATAAAGTTGTAAAAAAAAGACATTTTTAATAAAAAATTACCTACATATTACGTATACCATATGTGTTTTTTTTTTATCAAATGATATACCGTATGTGTTTATTATAGGCTTAAATATATGTTAACGCAAATATTGTCATTATCCATTTATCCTCTGCAAAAAAAAGTTTAAAAAAGACCTTGCAAAATATAACATTATCAGGGGGTAAATGAATAATTTTCTATTTTTGCAGGGAGGTAACTGGATAATGTTATATTTTGCAAGATGTTTTTTCACCGAGGGTAAATGGATAATGACAACATTTACAAGGGGTAACATATATTTAAACTTTTATTATATCAATCGAAATGAAAAAAAAAATTGAACACTCCGATGCAAATTGACAAATGTAGTGTCATATTATATTTTATTCATGTTGTCTCCAGAGTATCATATTATAAAACATTATTGTCGTCCAATTGTTGAAGATGTCTAGTAATTGAGAAAATAATTTTGTAGAGAATGACGAGAGAATACTTGTGATTAATATATTTTTAAGTTTTAAGACTATTATTATAAAATGATGTAAATAACTCGAAGAATTTCCTAAGCCCTCCAAAATCCTCCTCGAATACATTTTTTGAGTTTCCCCAACTTAGGAAATTTAATTTTATGAAGAAAAATAAACCCCCAATTGAAGTTAATTCATTCCATCCATTTGTTTTTCATCCTTTCTGTTTTTTTTCTTCAAACATAAATGAAGTGTGATTAAAATTATTATATTATTCTTTTAATTATTTCAGAACCTTCCCCTACCCGACAAAAAAATTAAAAAATCAAAGTATTAACTTTTTAAAAAATAAAATAAAATAGTGAAACCAATTTACTGTAAATCTGAAGTCATCAAATTTACCATAAATCCGTTTCACAATTACACAACAACGGGTTCATCTTAAAAGCAACATAAATCCGTTTCAAATAATCGGATTTATGTTAAATCCGTTTTGATAAATAGGAATCCAAACAAAATTAAGTAAATCTGCTGCGAATTTTTAGCCATCGGATTTACTTACTTGCGTTGCCTCGGATTTACGTGCTTCCGACGTTCACAAATTTGAGAGATTTCTCGAAGCTATATTGAGAGAAAACAGAATTATGTGACAAATGAGATGAGGATTTTGGTTTTAGTTGAGAGTTGAGGGTATTTTAGGTTTTTCATATGGGTTGTGGAATCTACACTATATCTATACAACTAAACTACAATTGAAAATACCCATTAGCCCACTTTAAAATATTGACACCTAGATTTTTTAAGGGCAAACAAGTCAATTACATCTAATTCATTTATTTTTACCATCTTTTACTTTTTCTTCTTACACTCTCTTTCTTCATTTTTTTCTTTTTTTTCTTACACTCTCTTTCCTCTTTTCACACTCTCTTTCTTACTTTTTTTTCTTTTTCTTACACTCTCTTTCATCTTTTTCACTTTTCTCTTACACTCTATTTATTCATTTTTTTCTTTTTTCTTTACTTTTATTTTTCTCATAAACAATTATTCTATTTTTCTTATCACTTCACTTTAGTTTTTTTAACTAAATTTCTAAATTTATAGAAACACGTTTCTACTAAAATTACTCTACTATCAATTCTTTTTGATAATCTCCTATCTATATTTTACTATCTACTTTAATATACTAATCAACTAAAATAATCAATTGAAACTACGAGATAAGCTGTAAAAAAATACGGGATAACTCATGATCGATATATAAGAACATTGGATAAATATTTGTCATTAATACCTAAAAGCGAACAAATAATTGTCACTGATATATAAAAACATGGGATAAATATTTCTTATTAATAATCTACTATCTATCTTTTACTATATACTATAATCTACTAATCGACTCAAATAATCAATTGAAACTATAAGATAACTGTCTTGATACATAAAAAAACACGGGATAGGCTAAAGTAATATATAAAAAATACGGGGATAATTGCAATGACATATATTAAAACATGGGATAGTTGCACTCATATATAAAAAACACGGGATAAATGTAAAATTGTTTTTAAAAGATATTTTTACAATTTTAGATTTTAATATTTATCTATTTTTTATTTGAAATTTTTTTCATCTACTTTAAATTTGTCTTTATTTTTACGGGGTAACGTTCAAACTATTTAAATACAGTCTAAATTCATTCATAAGAAGAACATGGCATCACCCGTGCGTATGCACGGGTAACCTACTAGTTGAACAATGAACAAAAGGTCATGGGACTTAAAACGACGTCGTTTTCATTGTTGTATTTTGTAAACCCACTATCCCCTCTCTCTTGTTCGGCCAAAACCCTCGCTCGTTCTTCTCTTTGCATCGCATTTCCACTCTCACTACTCACTTCTCTTCGCATCGCGCGAACTTCTTCACATCTCAGTTCCTCTGTTCCCGATCTCATTTCTCAAGTTTGGGTAAACCATTTCTCTTATTCTTTGCATCTAACGCTTTTCTGTTGTTGTAGCTATGGCCCTAACCTAGATAGTTTCTTTTTCTATTTTGTTTTTCTTATTAGGTCTGTGTGAATCAATACTTTGAATTAAAGCTGCATTTTTTAATGTGTTTTTCAGTAGACTTAGGGCCTCGTAGATTTTATAACTTATTTTTTAAATTTCAATGTAATTTTGAACACATAGAATATTGATACCTAGTTTTTGCGATTGATTTTCTGATGGGGATATATTTATCTATGCAGGTGACCACATTTGAGTTCCCATAATGACAGTAAGTTACTTGCTAAGTTGCTACTAATTTTGTTATTATTATTGTTTTTTTTTTGCCCTTATGTTTTGTTATTTTGAGAATTTCTTGTATGGTGAATGCTACAGATTGGTACAATTTTTAAAGATGAAGCTAGTGGCGAGAAAGGAGAGCGTGCCAGAATGGTGAGCTTGATGTTTTAAACCCTTTGTATCGTTGCGAATAATATGCTTACTTTGGACTTGTATTTTCAGTGCAATATCCTTTTTATAAGACTTTGAGGGCGAATTTGGGGGGGGGGGGGGAGTTGGTTAATTCTAACTAATATTTTTGCATGATCTGGTCTTGCACAGGCATCTTTTGTTGGGGCAATGGCTATTGCTGACTTGGTGAAGACTACCTTAGGGCCAAAGGGGATGGTAAATAAGAAGTCCTCTTCTCTTATTACGTGTGCTGATAAACGATTTTGTTTTCTATTGGTAAGTCCTAACTAATTCACTTATGTTGTTGATGTGATAACTGCAGGATAAAATTTTGCAGTCAACAGGTAGAGGACATGCAGTTACTGTCACTAATGATGGTGCTACAATCTTGAAATCTCTTCACATTGACAACCCAGCTGCTAAAGTCCTTGTCGGTATCCTTATCATTTTTTTATTGTAGTAGTGGTGGAAGCAACTTTTAGTTTTTTACCTCTGTCTGGATCGACTTATTTAGGCTTATATACTAGCATAAACACCTGCGGTAGAGTTTATGGAAACAACTTATGTTATGACATGTCCATTAGTTGTTTTTAGCTTATTTCCATAAGCTCTCCAGGATAGCTTATTAAAATAGTTTGACTTTATTTTATCTTTATCATAGAATTATAAAATAGCTTATGCATAAGCACCTATATGATAAGGGCTTATGCTAAAAGCACTTAATTAAGTTGTTTGTCAAACAGGGCTAATATAAAGTGCTGACAGGTGCCGTAGCAAAAAACAAAATGTATTAATCTGAAATCTGACATTCAGAGATCTTCCCAATGACGAGCTGTGGGCCACATGTTGGCCTCTATTTCTGTCTTTCAGTTCACTGTTTTGTAACTTTGTGACTTAACAAGTCTCTGTTTTGTTAACAGAATATTATGCCTGCACTTTTTTCTCCCTCTGTTTGAGTACTTATTCTGACTCTCCAGTAAATTCAAGCGATGTTCTATTTTTTATGTTTTATTTTGACATTCTGCAGCTTTTTCAAAAGGCTTTGTGTGTGTCTGTGTGCTGTGTAGTACATCTGCTCTGCATAAGCCACAGTAGTAACAGGCTGACAGCACCATCTGCCATATTATTATGGTGATTTTTTTGGTTGCTGCCACGAACCAACCACCTTCTACTATCTACCATTAGTAGCATTTAAGGTCAACATTTTTGGTTCTTGCACGTTGCAGAACACTCATTTGGATACTGATTAAGTAATTGCTGTGAATTTTCTTTGTAATGTAAACATCTACGTTTAAATCATAAGATAACCATCCTTAATTTAAGTTAGACATATCAAAAGTTCAAGATGATGAAGTTGGTGATGGAACAACCTCTGTTGTTGTATTGGCTGGGGAACTTTTAAGGGAGGCAGAAAAGCTGGTTGCAGCCAAAATTCATCCAATGACCATAATAGCAGGTCCATTTCTTTTCTTTTCAACTATGGTCCAAGTGCCCTTATGAGCTAATTTTGTTTTGTTTTGTTTTGTTTTTATGTTGCAAAATTCTAGTGACTCGCATTTTTAGTGTTAGGCAGTTACCTCACTAGTAATTGAATTGGTGAAGAAAGCTACACTTTCCTTATTGTCCATCTATTATTTATGTGTATGTTGTACAGTACAACAGATCTTTCTTTGGTGCCTAACATCGTTAAATATTCCTTTGGAGGTTGATATTGTGCAAATAACTGAAATTTTTTCTCGTTTCTAAAATTGAGTTGTTCCATCTTTGTAAATAAATTAAGCTCCAATTAATTGGCAACCAACGCAGTCGGTGAAAACATTTTATATTCATTTTATTTTCTCTCGAATGTCGCTGCTACATATATTCGTCCTTTAGTTTGGTTTCATTGTCAGCGAATTCTCCCTCCTTCCAGAAAGAAGGGTAAAAAGAAAAATTGTAGGAAGCATCGGAAACATGAAGCCCAAAAGTTTGATAACGGTGCTTTAAACTCATTTATAATTCAGATGGATTTGCAGAATGTTATCCCACTCCCTGGGGCAACTTAATGCCATGATTGCTTTAAAATTTTATTCCAATGATGCCTTTGTGATTAAACATGAGTGTATTGGACATAATCGGTTATGATTTTTAGGTTTTCGAATGGCGGCTGAGTGTGCTCGCAATGCATTGTTACAGAAGGTTGTGGACAACAAAGAAGATGCTGGTATATTTTCCCTTTTGAATATTTATTTTGGGGGTTAGGTTTTTCCATTGGCTCGTTAGCCTTTGAACACATTGTTCTCATTAGCATTTTGTTATTATTGTGTTTACAGCACGGAGAGCATTTTCGTGTCTCAATAAATAATATCTAATACGTGAATTTACGGGCATATGCAGAGAAATTCAGGTCAGACTTGATGAACATTGCAATGACTACTTTGAGCTCCAAAATTCTCTCACAAGACAAGGAGCACTTTGGAAAATTAGCTGTAGATGCTGTGATGAGACTAAAGGTAAACTTTGACCACCCTACTGATACATATTTCAGTTTTAGTGGATGCAGTAGATAGTGCCTGCCCTGCACCTGTCCTATGTTTTCTAAGTTGGACCATTTGGCAAAACTTTGAAGATACAATGTGGCTGTTATATAATCCAACGATTCAGAAGTTTATTGATTTAGAAGTTTGGTTACAATGCTGGCTGTTTAATCCAACAATTGTTAATCCATTGTTACACTATGAATATAGCTTTTCAAATTTCTTCCACTCCTTAAACAACCTCATTTTCAGTTTTCTAATATAATTTCATGATAGACAGTTTGGGCCATTGGATGCTTTGTGAAAATATTCAATGAAATAATGCATTGAAGCTTGGCAATATTTTTACCGACTTATGGCAGAATTTCATCTGTAGCAATGATTTTTCCTTTCTCCTAATGGTTTAAGAGTACAGAATGTTCTGGGCTGACATTTTGTACAGTAATATATATATATATATATATATATATATATATATATATATTATATTTTTGTATTTTTGTGCAAGCAATGGTTTTGTACAGAATTGTGGCAATGTCATTTTCTATATGCACATAGATTACGCTTTGGGAATTTCATCGGAGTGATATTTTTTGTTACAAAATTAACTATATGGCTTTTCATGCTTTTATTTCCATTAATATTTCTTTCTGGTGATAATGTTTCAAATTACAGGGAAGCACCAATTTAGAAGCTATCCAGATTATAAAGAAACCAGGAGGATCACTAATAGACTCATTTTTAGATGAAGGGTAATATTACTAATAAGTTGTACTATCTTTTAATTTTTGTATGCAATGCTTTTATTCTATCCTTTTTTGAATCCCGGTGTTTCTCTTTTATTTTACTCTCCTGTATAATGAAGCACTTGCATATTTTTCCCGCAAGTAATGCATATCAATATCATTGTGTTAGTCTGGGTAAAAAACAATCCTTCTGAATTGGATTATATTTTGTTTAGATTTATTCTTGACAAGAAAATCGGTATTGGACAACCCAAACGCATAGAGAATGCAAACATACTGGTTGCGAACACTGCCATGGACACAGACAAGGTGAAGATATATGGAGCTCGTGTTCGTGTCGACTCTATGGCTAAAGTTGCTGAGATTGAAGGAGCTGAGAAGGAGAAAATGAGAGAAAAGGTGAATAAGATAATAGGTCATGGCATCAACTGTTTTGTCAACAGACAGTTGATTTACAATTTTCCAGAGGAGCTCTTTGCTGATGCCGGAATATTGGCTATTGAGCATGCTGATTTTGATGGTATTGAGCGTCTGGCTCTGGTAACTGGTGGTGAAATTGCTTCAACCTTTGATAACCCCGAGTCTGTTAAGCTTGGGCATTGTGACCTTATTGAGGAGATTATGATTGGCGAGGATAAGTTGATTCATTTTTCTGGTGTTGCAATGGGGCAGGCATGTACAATAGTTCTGAGAGGTGCTAGGTACTTTTTCTTCTTTTGTTATTGAAAATTCCTTTCTGATGTTCTTTTACATATTCGGGCATTTAAATCATACTAACATATCACTTCAAATCATCATTTTTTGATATACGTGGTTTTCATATTCTGGCAGTACGATTTGTTTGCAACATTATGTTACTGTCAATTATGTCTATTCCTGGTAGATCATAGCACTTGATATGAATTGCTTAATACAAATGACCCTTTTCATTCTATTTTTTTTTCTTGTTTTAAAATATTGGATAAATTGCAAACTTATTGAGTTCAATGATTTAATTGGACTTCTGAAACTTTTAATATTATTTGCTTTATCCACACATGTTCAGGTATATTCATGCAAAGTTAGTTTGCATCCTCGTATCTTTTGTATGCATGAGTAGACACCTGTTTTTTTTAGCAAATTTGAATGGAAATTTTATTATGTGCACTTTAAGTCTGACATATCTGCTTCTGTGGCAGCCACCATGTTCTTGATGAGGCTGAGAGGTCATTGCATGATGCATTGTGTGTGCTATCTCAGACTGTCAATGACAG
This sequence comes from Oxytropis ochrocephala, assembly GCA_020916435.1. Lineage (NCBI taxonomy): Eukaryota > Viridiplantae > Streptophyta > Magnoliopsida > Fabales > Fabaceae > Oxytropis > Oxytropis ochrocephala. The sequence goes on from CM037089.1 coordinate 115,934,730, forward strand.
TAGGGTGTTGCTTGGAGGTGGGTGGCCTGAGATGGTGATGGCAAATGAAGTGGATGCATTGGCTAGGAAAACCCCGGGAAAGAAGTCTCTTGCTATTGAGGCATTCTCCAGGGCACTCTTGACTATCCCAACAATCATAGCTGATAATGCTGGTTTAGACAGTGCCGAATTGGTTTCTCAGCTCCGTGCAGAGCACCAGAAGGAGGGATGCACTACTGGAATTGATGTTATCTCTGGTTCTGTAAGTACATTACTGAGAATTGGGTGGATTTATTTGAGTGAACATATAAGTTTGAGATGCTACATCTTGATGTATCATACTGCCTATGGTTCTTTTCTGTTTTTTGTTTGGCTAACGTAGTTTTATCTGTGTTTTACCTCTGGAAGGTTGGAGACATGCTTGAACGCGGGATTTGTGAAGCATTTAAAGTCAAGCAGGCTGTATTGCTATCTGCAACAGAGGCAGCTGAGATGATCCTAAGAGTTGATGAAATCATAACTTGTGCTCCAAGGAGGAGAGAAGATAGAATGTAAAAATCTGGTAAGGGTCCAACTTCAGCTGCTTGGGATGCCTTGTCAATTTTGGCCGTGTTCTAACGCGCGCTATGATATTGATACCCTGTTTGTGATTGGGAGAACTGGTTATAATGCTAAAACTTTGATGGGTAAATTTTGATACATCATGTGGAATGAGGTCGGTGGTAAGGGTATTGGGGGGGTTCAGATGCTTATTACATGGTGTTGGTGAAGAGTTTTTTTTTTACTGAGAACCATTTACTTCTTACCACTGCAATTAGGAGTTAAGTTTTTTCAAATTTGAATTTGTGAGAACATTGTTTGTTCGTGAAAAAATGTATCTTAAGCAGGTAATTGTGTCCGTCCATTTCTTCATCAAGAATTTAAAGTGTATTCATATTTGTTGTGTTTTATTCGACTAATAGAATTGAGGCTTGCCTTTCTTTTTGCTGCTTATAAAAAATCTACCTTTTTTTATTTATTTTGTTCATTATATTCTAGTTAATTCAAGCAATGAAATTTGGTGATGTTACATTCTTTATTCTCATTTGGTGATGTATTCTTTGATGAAATTTGGTACCATTGGTTTTATTCTCATTTTCAATTTGAAGAATCATAGAAAACCATCCAAGCTTCATACCTATTTGTGAATCAAGGCTTTGGAAGATTCAATATCCAAATAATGTAGGTAAATAAGAAAATGCTTCCTTTTACTAACCAAAATTCCTCACCACATTTGAGTTCTTCATTGGTGGACGAATACCTTTGAGATTTAACACATCGAGAAAAGAAGTGTAGAAGCTTTGGAGGAAGTTTCTTAAAAATCGGCTCGGACTAGTTGGTGTGGACCAACCAGTAGCAAGAACATATCCAAAACTTATCGAGGCGGGGGCAAATATTTACAAGTTTGTTTATAAAATTGCCTTTGGCCCTTTATTTTTGAGCTCTCTCATACATTGATAATTTTTCAATCGTTTTTCTCAATCTCACTATATTTTTGCTTAGTGATGTGCTATGTGCCATATACTATAGTATCATATGCGTGTTTTAATTTTTTTTGCCGGATAACGAGGGTTCGGTAGATTAGCACTGAATTTGTTCGGTGGTTAAGTACCGAGTCCGTTATCTTGTGATGCACACCCCCAAAGCTGTTCTGATTAGGTTCAGTGGTTAACAACCGAACTGGTTCGAAGGTTAAGAACTGAACCACTGTTAATGTTCGAAGTTTAAGACAATCTCTTAGAGACACCCCCAAATTTGTTCTAAACAGGTTCGAACTTTAAGGATCGATCTGTTTCAGACCTAATCTACCGAATCATACAGATGTCATAAAAAAAGTATTTTGGGGATATTGGGGTGTTGGGATGTACACCGAGTAGTGGGGGGTGAGTTTGAAGTATGAGCCTTTTTTTTTTTTAAAAAAAGGGAAGACGCAACCACTCAAGACACATTCAACCATCATCACTAATAATTTAATACCCAACATGTGTATACAACATGTGTATATACGTTTTACACTATCTACTAATGATAGCCTGACACATTATAAAAAGAAGTTATGTATTTTTTAAGTATAAAATATATAAATTGTATTTATTATTTAAAATGGTTACTTAGCATATATCGAGACATATGTCTCAGTGTTTTGACCACGTCGATCCTCAAACATCCTTTATTTCAAAGTAATGGATTTTGTTGAGTTGCATGCTATAATCATGTTAGAACTTTTCTATACATCTAACTTCAAGAGGTTGGCCTATCGGAGCATGACATGATTTATATAGCGGATGTCTCGGGTTCAAATTTCTACTAATCCCCTATTGGATCAAAAAAAAAAATATAGCGGATGTCTCGGGTTCAAATTTCTACTAATCCCCTTGGTGTGAGGTAAGTGTAATTTCCTTCGTAAGTATCCGAAGAGCGTCGTTTTGAAGGTTGCTTTTGTAAACCCACTATACTCTCTATTGATTATTCTAAACCCTTGTTCTCTTTGTGTCACATTTCCACTCTCACTGGTCGCTTCCTTCGCTAACCCTAATCTTCTACGTTCAGTGCTTCTCTCTTCGTGGTTGTATCATGTGTATGTCAATGTTTGGTTCATTAATCACACATCGCAGAATCAAACATACACTTTAGTAAATTATATTTTACTATAAATTATATTTTACTGCTTATATCTCTTCAAAGGCTTTTAAAAATTTTCACCCTTACTGATGCCTCTATTTTAAAATACCTAAAACTGATAGAAGAATTGCCACAAATGATCAAATGATAAAGAGATCAAGTTTATGTGCAATCAGGACTGCATGCAGTCAACAAACTCACAACTATCCGATTTTAATCAAATGGTCTAGATTTTAAAATTAGAATTTGATATTAAACAAAAATCCAAATCTGTTTTTAAAATCTAGACACTTTAATTTTAATCGGATGGCTCCAAACTTGTCGTTAACACAATGCACAAAATACTAACTGCACCTAATTGAAATGCATGATTAAGTTTCTTAAACTGATCAAATAGCTTAAATAAAAAATAAATGGAAACACTTATAAGTGCAGCAAAATGCAAGAAACATTACAACTGTAGTTTTGAACCAAATTCTATATTATGTTAGAATTATTCTACCTAGAAGAAGTTGACAATTCTAATGCACCTTTATAAAAATACTTCCCTTGCCACTTTAAATTCAAGCAGAAAACAACAAAGTAAAGTGCTAAAAGTTTTTTAAAAGAAAAATGTAAAAGCTAAATTTGGTACAGTACCATTCCTATTTAAAGGGTGCATAAGATGCTGCCAGTAGTCAAAGTAGAATATGTGTCCACTTTTTGGTGTAAATTTTGTAGCTTGCTAGCTACAAACAAACAAATCAAAATTGGTGAGTTGGTAAAAGAAACAAAAACAAATTGTAATATTCATATTTACAATAAACAATTACTCATAAAGTGATGTTGTAGTTGAGGGGTTCACTTGAACACTCAGAAATTTTTTTGGTCCTATTTACCCTTTATATAATTTTGACTTAAATATGTTTTAGACCACTGCAAATATAACGTGTTTTGGTTTAAGCCTCTGCAAAAAAAAATTTAGAAAAAACTCCTTATAAAATACAATTTTTTTGATTTTAGCCCTTTTGTTACAAAAATTGCCACATGTATCTTTTTTTTCTTTTCTACTTTTATTATGTTGAGTTGACAGGCATGTATTAAATTATTAAAAAAAATCATTTTCTTTTATTTTTCATCTTTTTCGACCTTCAACCTTTAATCCCTAAATCCTCATATCCTTCAATCTTCTTCATTCATAACTCAACCACAACCTAGAAAGTGAAAGTGCTTATCCCTAAATCAACCCAAAAAACCCCAATTTTTTAGCTTCCCCAAATAATGTTTCTGGAAACACAAATCATGCCTCCTCCAAATCATGTTTTGGGTAAAATTATCATCATAATTCTTTAATGCATTTATCTCAAAACTCAGTTCCTAAACCACACGTTAATCTCTCTCTCTCTCTCTCTCTCTCTCTCTCTCTCTCTCTCTCTCTCTCTCTCTCTCTCTCTCTCTCTCTCTCTCTCTCTCTCTCTCTCTCTCTCTCTCTCTCTCAACACCATCTAGTGTTTCCATCTCTCACTCCATTCCTCTCTCCCTCAGTTTGTTATGATTTGGGGCTTTTCTTGGAGATGAAGAAGATTGAGTTTTCTGGAGAAGAAGATAATAAGCCATAATTTATGGTATTGGTGGGTCAACTAGTACGGTCAGCATTTAAACCCATGTGTCAGACAAATTGGCAATTTTTGTAACGTTCGTTTAACATAACACTAACAGAAGGGCTAAAATAAAAAACTGTATTTTGTAAGGAGTTTTTTTCTAATTTTTTTTTGCAGGGGCTTAAACCAAAATACGCTATATTTGCAGAGACTTAAAACAAATTTAAGTCTATAATTTTTGTAACTCCTTGAAATTTTAAAGTTGCACTAATACTCCTAAGTTTGAAACCAATTGCACCCAAGACACAATTTTGAACTCCATAATCCTGGTGGGCCCCGGATCCGCCACTGCTTATTTGCCACTCAGAATTAATGTTGGAACAACAACAAAGGCATTTTGTTGGGTAGTAGGGGGAGAAACAGTGGGTTAGGCTTTCCCACTGTAGTGCACTCACAAGGTACTCTTTTTCCTTCCTGAGTCTTTTTCCCAATGGGTTTTTGCTCAGGGAGGTTTTGAGGAGGCCCTCCCCCTTCTTTTTTCTCTCATTGTAAGGGATGAACACCCCTTGTGCTCCTTTCAATGAAATTGTTTATTGAAAAAAAAAAAAGGCATGCATGATGCAACTATATTCCCACAGCTTCACTGCTCCGTCTAAATTAATAACACTAAGTTACTAGGTTTGGTTTGTAATATTTAAGTTTTGCTTTGTTATTATCACTAACAGCTCAACCAATTTCTCGGTAGCATTGTATCCTCAAGCTGTTGAGTTCAAATCCCTTTAAGAACAGTTGTATCCTCGGCAGCAACTTACTCCACTAATCTCTGTAGTATAATTTTCTGTAATTAAAAAAAGTACGTACTCTCCTAGCAGCAAAGAAAACGACAAACATGTTGCTGTTAGGGCTATAGTGTTGGGACCAGTGTTATCAAACCCGGGCCGACCCGGTCGGACCGTGACCCGCGCCTGAGTTCGGTTCGGTTCACACGTTGGATCAGACATGCAGTTGACTCGCGTTGGCCCGTGATGAAGTCATCGGCCCGCGCCTTTGACCCGGTTCAACTCGAGTCAACCCGACCTTGACTCAGTCAAATCAACTTGTTGACCGAAAATTATTTAGCAAAATGGCTTGCGCGGGTGTTGAACACCGCACACTGTGCCTAAGATGCAAGTTGTAACTTCAGAACCAATTGAAATTTGCTTGAAGTGTTGGTACATTGACAACATATATTATACTTAAGTCATTCATTTTTTCTCTTTTTTGTTTTTTTTATGCATCTTTTTTGTTAAAAAACCCTTTTAATCTATTAATTATATTTATTTATTATTTACTTTTATACTTACATACATGTGTTATTTATATATGTATTACGCATATATCTTATTTAATATCTAATAATTTGTATCATATTCCATAAATTTTAGATTCTATGTATTATTGAGTATGAATAATTATTCATTTTAAAATTTATATCAATATTCATTTAATTCATATTATAAATTGAAAATATTGACATACAATATTAGATATTTCATCTGCTTTTAAGACGTCACGGCCACGCGCAGAAATTAAATGACCATTCGATTCGACTATCGACCCAACGACCGCTTCAGGTCGATCACCAATTCGGTTTTAATAACATTGGTTGGGACTGAGCACTGTCTTGGCGTGCCTCTGCTGTGTAGAAGTTGTTAAGAAAGCTGTTTCCTTTGCAAAAAATGGAAAAAGAAATGAATCATGTAGAAAGCTATTTGGCACTAAAGATGAAAATAGAAGCATTAAATAACTACACTTTATTATTTTTTGCTTCTTCTTTTGACTTGGTAAATACAATTTAATTCAAAGCAATTTCATATCCATGAGGGGGGCAACTAAATAGATGAATTAAATATAAATTTTGTAAGTGGAAAATATTCAAGAAACAAATTAAAGAAAATATTAACCTAGAAATCCAACTTTGAGCTTCTTTTTTGTGAGAAGTATATTTTTAATATCTTTAACGTGTATGAAAAAATCATTAAAAAATTCTCAAAGTATACATGAGTTTACATGATTTCACATTTTATAGGGACTAATAAAATAACAAAAACTCATGTAGCTATCATTAAAAAAATTATTAAAAAATTCACTACACTAATGTATCATTATATCCAAAAACTTTCCCATCCTTCAGTAGCTATCACACATTAGTGTACAATCCTTATATTTAAAATAGAAAAGGATATTGACCAAAAAAAAAATAGAAAAGGACAAAAAAACAATACAAAATTAAAGAAAATAAAAAAATAAATAAGAAACGCACATGGCATGCTTATTCACTTCACGTGTTGCACCTTAAAAAACAAAACAATATTCCTATGCTTCAACACTTTATCCATCCAAAAAGTTTCCTATAAATACATACAACCACAAAAATGAAATCCAAAGAAACAAACAAACACTAGAAAACTTGAGAGCTCTTTCTATTGGTTCCTTCCCTTCCCTCTCTCTCTCTCTCTCCACCTTGCCCCTTTCTTTCTCTTTGTTCTCTGTTGCGCCTCTTCATTACCCATCTCAGTGTCTAAATGTTAGATTAGTATTCTAATTATTAACACTACGCACTTCCATTCCCTAATTAATTGTTCTTTTTTTAATTATTATTATTGTTAGACTAATTTCTTTTATTTTATTACTCTCTAGTCTCGACCTTTTTCGTTGTGAATCTCCCACCCCTTGTCTCATTTATTATTTCCTATTTATTTTTATTATTTTGTCTTTTACTTCAAAAAATGTTAGTTATCATTTTTCTATTTATTTATAATAACATCCCTTGATTCAGGTCTAAAAATTCCTCCCCTAATTCATTATTTATTATTATCACTATTATTACTATTTCATAAAAAAAGTTTTTTTTTGTCTAAGATGCCTTAGAACACCCTTGGTCAAACACCTTAATTGAAATTGAGGTTCAGAGCAGAAATTTTAGCAACTTTGTATTTTTTTCGAATAAGGTTTACTTTAGTGTGTGTGTGACTATATATGTTTATAAATGCTTTGATTAATATTGCTCGTCATTTTCATCCATTTATATTAACATCCTCTTAATTATTTGTATTAATAAACAACTTTCATCCACTTCAAGAGATTATCATCATGAATTATTATTTGTAATTTAAGTTGTTATTTTGTAACTTAGAAAAACAGCTTTGCAAGCATAAAACTATTTTTTTAAAAAAATTTTCAAGCTGTCAAAATCGCTCATCTTACGACGGAGTGATCCTGCAAGCATGTATATCCTGCAAAATTTACTATTCACGGACTTTGGCCATGGTGAGTATTTTTATCTTTTGTATCCTGCTGTCCGAGTTATAGAAGTTAATTATGGTGAAAATCTCAAAGAACAGGAAAAGTAAAATACACCCGTGGAGATGTATTATACACCCGTGAGGATGTATTATGTACCCACGTGGGTGTATAGAAGTTAAAGCAGTAGCTGTTATAGAATATGTAGCAGTAGCTTAAATACTGACTTCAAGTCAGTATAAATTCCCAAATTGTAAAAATTCTGATGAGTGCACATGTTAGCACTGCTGAGTGTAGGATAAGGAACTCTATAAATTTCCAATTGTAACACTTTGCAATTCAGTGAATAAAAATCAAAGAATCAGTTTCACTCTCTCTTTTTCTATTTTGTTTTACTGTATTTACACCTGCAAACTAATAAACTCTATAAGATGTCTTATGCTGCAAAATTTACTATTCACAGACTTTAGACATGGTAAGTATTTTTATTTTTGTACGATAATAATAATAATATATAATAACTATTTAACAATTTGTCTTTATATTTTGTGGTCTGTCGTGTCTCCTCGTGTTACCTTCCTTATAATGGGTCGGGCTTGGGCTTGATTTTGAGCCAATTTTGTTAAAAAAATTTATAAAATTGGCACCATAGCAATTAAGTAAAGTTGACATTCTATTTAATTTGTTTTTGTTTTTATTTTAGTTTTAATTATTACTTCTTATTCATTTATTTTACTACATTACTCGTTAGCAGTTTAACTTAAGAAAGAAGATGAAAACAATAAAGAAATTAAACTACAAAATAAAGATACTTTTTCATTTGATTGGATGACCTAGAATGTCTCCATAGGAGTACATTTATAGAACTACTATTGGGCTAATAAAGCATAAGGCCTAAGGTGTTTGCTTTTCCCACACCCCCTCCTACTCAAAACACACCCCATAAGGGTGTGAAAAGACCAAAAGACCAGGCAAAACCTCTTTTTTTTCACAAATTTTCACCTGTTGAAACACGGGCTTGAGCGAGCGAGTTCGAACAAGACCGTTCGCGTGTGTTAAATATTTGACACACACCCCGTTGGATGAAAATTAATCGCTTTCGGATGGAGTCATCCGAACCAATTCGGACAATACCATCCGAACCAATTCGGACAATACCATCCGAACAATTGGTGACATTTTATATTGATCATTTGCTTTCATTTCCCCAATTGGTGACACGTGCTGTTCTAACACGTGGGGAACTATTAGATAATATTATCAACCACAATTGCATAAGAAAAGAAAGCATCATCCAGTCAAATAACCAGTCAAAGAACAATACGTTGATTTGAAAGGTGCACTAGTAGCTCCAACAGGTGTGTTGAAAGCAACCTCCTGAAAAGGTCCTGCCATCTTTCCTCTAGGAAACCATCCAAGGTCTCCACCCTTCTTTCTATCTTCCTTCACATCAATGACATATGGTGTTCTTGGCAATCATGTTTTTTGTACATATGAAAGTGCACACTTTTACAATTATTACGCTAAATAATTATTAGGCAGGGATGGTGTTCGGATAGTGGTGTCCGAACGGGTTCAGTTGCCCTCATCCGAACCCGTTAAAAACATTGTGTAGGGTGAGAGTAATTTTAGAATATTTTAGATTTGAGGGTGTGTTTGAGTAGGAGGGGGTGTGGGAAAAGTAAACGCCAAGGCCTAAAGACTAAAAGTCCAACTAAAATAACATTATATGAAAGTGCTACTAACATAAATACTACTACCACTAAAATATTCTAATTAAACCCAACTAATTAAAATACTATAACTAAATAATTCTAATTAAGCTCTCTATCATTGCCGACGGGTTCACTTGTCCTCAAGGTTCTAAGAAAACTACTCCAAAAGTATATATTTTTTCTAACACTGGAAATGAATGGAAATGAAAAAAAAAAAATAGAATTCTTCAAATTTTTTAATGTTTAGAAACAAATGTACTAAATTAATATTAATATTAATATATATAGATCCCAATGCTTGAATTGAGATAATCCATCTTTAAACCCTTAAGGCAATGTTGAATACAAGCAAATTTTGCAAAATCTTTAGGCACCAAAATAAGATAACATTTGAGAAAATAATAAAATAATAGAATCACATGGCTGAGAAGGTAACGAAAAGCTATTGAGTATAGAACTACCCTTTAGCTATTGGGTATAAGAACTAGACTGTGCTACAATATTATGTCCACCAATACTATACACTCGCTGCCCTTTTTGTGGCCAATGGTTAATGTTAGCTTAGTGCAAATCTGGACATGCATGATTTATCTCAACAATCATGATATTGCCATGGTAATCAATCTATTGGTATGGAATGCAACATTATGTTTTTGTCAGTAGTGTTAGTGTTAAAAAAAGGTTATAGTTAGTAGTAGTACCGGTGCATAGGTTAACCGTTACAGTTGTCCAATAACTTTTCATTGATTATAACATATCATCCAACTATATATATATATATATATATATATATATATATATATATATATATATATATATATATATATATATATATATAATCCCAACTTCCCAAGTGAATCTAGGAAAGATTTTTCTTTTTCGTGGTTCAAAATTTATCCGTTGTAGTAGGTGTAGTCATTTTTTTTTTTGACAGGAAAAATCTAGTGCATTTCATTCATAATGGTTGCAACAATGATAAATCTTTGGTATATAAAAAAGTATGAGAAGGATTAGAGAACAAGACAATCTCATTAAGGTATGGCAAAGATTATTTCTTTGCTCTCTTAGAAAACTCACATGAGAGTTTGAATTAAAAAAATTAAAAGCCTCCTACAATAATGTAAGATTCTACCATAATCAGAAACAATTGTAGAGGCGTTATTGAAATCATCCACCACCACCTTGGCATCCATCTCAAAAATTACATTCCGGTATTGCAATTTGCGGACCCAATCAATAGCTAGTAATAGACCCAACGCTTCTCCTTTATAGACTTCTAAAAGCGGAGTAAAGGAGTGTAATTTAGCAGCTAGAAATTCCCCTCGATCGTTCCGCAAGCACATACCGAAGCCAACTCTACTCCCATTCACATCAAAAGCTGCATCTATATTGCATTTCACAAAATGTTGAGGCGGCTTAGACCATGTACTTGCTGTTGTCGAAGGAATAGCCACTGTTGTGTGTTGCACAGGCCGAAGCATGACAGATTTGGCCGCGAGCCAATCTGTCAACAAACCAGAACCATTCCGTACGATCGCTGCAGCAGAGTCACGAGAGTTTTTCCACACAAGATTATTACGACTCGACCAAATACTCCACAAAGTCATTGCCCATGCATTACGAACATCCCCGCAATTTGCTTCCATGACAGAAAACATCCATCGCCGTGACCGAATCTGGATAAACAATGACTTTCACGGCAAAGAACGGTGCAATTCCATGCACATCCAAACCAAGTTCTTCTTTGTGATACATTCAAAGAAACAAATGCGGCTCGTTTCTTCGTTATCACCACAAAATGGACACAATTGAGGTACATCCAAACCACGAGAGCGAAGAACATCACGCGTTGGAAGACAATTTCTTCCTAACCTCCAAAGAAAATTCTTTACTTTTGGTGGGACTTGTAGCTTCCAAAGAGTATTCCAATTCCCATCAATCATAAAATTGGAAATAGTAGGACTAATTTGGCTAGCCAACCGGTAAGCACTCCTAACCGAATAGGTACCATTTCGTTCTCCTCTCCAACTAACCTCATCATCATGAACACAATGATACAATGGAGTTGCCAACACCGCCTCACTTGAACTACCATCCAACAAAAACCGGACTAAAGTCTCATTCCAACACTTTCTTTCTTGAACAATCAAATAGTCAACACGAAGAAGTGGATTAAAAGTTGATGAGCTTCTAGGCCGAATATGAATAGGTTCTTTTGTCCAAAAATCTTCAAACATCCGGATAGAATTACCACTTCCTATACTCCAGCTAGTTCCACGAGTCAACAACTCTTGTGAAGCAAATAAACTATTCCACACAAAGCTCCCTTTGCTCCAATTAGTAGCATGCAAGAAATCACTCTTAGGAAAATACTTTGCCTTATAAAGCTTAGAAACCAACAAGTTCGGTTGAGTTTGAAGGCGCCAAGCTTGTTTCCCCAATAGTGAAAGATTGAAAGCTTTGAGATTCCGGAAACCCATGCCACCAAATTTCTTTGCTACACATAATTTGTCCCACGCCATCCACCGGATCCCTTTTGAACCACCTCCATTTCCACCCCACCAGAAACCATTAAGCATACGTTCAATCTCACTAACAAGCGTAGATGGAATTAAGAAAAGACTCATAAAATATGTTGGGATAGATGGAATTAAGCGTAGTAGGTGTAGTCATGGTAGTAATATTTTCTTTCAATGGTTAAAGGTTTCCATGCAATATATATTGATATATTGACATGCATGTAATTTTGGAAAATATTGGTGTGCCCCATTTTGTTCTTATAATGCCTGCAACGTCCAAGTAACATGTACGTATTTTTTTTCTTTATGTGAGGCGGTATTGTCTTTAACTTTTCTACACTTATATGGCTATAGACCTTGATCTTACAAGAAAGTGTGTGCGCGCGTGCATTGTGCGTTGTTGTTAGAAAGTTGAATGAAATTCTAACGTCTTGTGGGCTAAAGTTGCATTGTGCGCGCGTGCATTGTGCGTCGTTGTTGTCAAGAAATCCTTCATTCCTAGGTTTAAGAATGTGCTTCAAGAGGGTGGTGCATATTTGTTTGATGTTAGTAGTCGGTATGATGCAATTATTTCTAAACTTAATTTTCGATTTTCAATTCTTTTTGTGTATTTTCTTTCCATGTTGACTCGAGAGTCGAGGTGGTGATTTATATGATAAGTCCTATTTTTGTTGTTGAAACTCTCTGTTTCTATATTCTGGCATGAACATTTTTCCTTCTTAATTTAGTTGTAGTAATTGATTTTATCCTATAGTGGAAAAATTGCCTTCATTTCAATTTGTGTACGATTTTGCAGAGTTTCCCCCCTTTCTGCTATCTGTTAATGGGACACCATACTTCCGCATGAATACACGGGGTATTATGAATTTATTTGGTGTGAAAGGCAGCACATCAGACCTCAAATACAAAACTCGGATGCATATTTTAGTGTTAGCATTCCATTGAAAAGTGTTTGCAACTAATGCGTCTGCACTTGCCATGTAGAGTCAGGCTTCACAACCTCAAGCAAATGCGGTTGTCAACAACCCATATGTAGAAGGAGATATTCATAATCCTATTGTCATGAACGATGACGTAGATGATGAAGATATTCACATTGTTGGTGAGTCGCTTGAGTTTGAGTTTGAAGATTCTGATTTTAATTAGATTAAACGTCAAATAGTCACGACATTTGCAATTACCTTTTTTTTGATGGTTTGCCTTTTATACAAATACACTACACTTGAATTATCATTATTAGCCTCCTACACTAATTGCCACCTGTCTTTTTACTCATGATCATTAATTCTGAAAAAGGATAAAATTGTCATTTGGCGACACAATTTCAAAAAATTAACGGGAGAATATCACACAACTCTCTCTGCTCAAAAAAATGTCAGTTAGACGGGACAAGACACTGTTTCCAACTTTCTATCACTCTTCTAATCACCTCAACAAACCTAATCCCTCTCTTCATCTCCATTATTCAGAAACTGATTCCCTCTTCAATTCTCTACCTTTTTTCTTCCTTAATAATCATCAAACCTTTCTTCTTCGTTGAATGTCATCAAACAAGACTCGCAGCTGCATCTTCTTCACGAGATCCACCGAAAGCCTTCATCTTCCCTTTCATCTTCCATAAACGTAAGTGACAACATTTCTTAACCTTCGATTTTGGTCGATTTTTGGCACCGTCAAACCCTATTCCTCTTTCCATTATCTTCTCACTGTAATGCTTTTACATTTCTCTGTAATAACACATTTGATCACCTTTTTGTTTTCAGGTTCAATCTAACTACAACTTCAGGTTACCTCCCCAAATCTATGTTTTAGGTTTGATTGTTCAAATATTCTTTACTTCTATGTGTTAGGTGTTTGATTTCCAGCTAGAAATGCTTTGTTGTTTGCTGGTTTATTGTCAGTTTAACATATGGTCGATTTGTTATTAGATTCGCTTTTTAGTAAATGTTTTATTTATCTGATATATCATGCCAACCTGGTCTATTTTTATTTTATTTATTTATTTATTTTAACTCATTATGTTTCATAAGGTTTATTCTGTGTATCATACCAATCTGCTCTGTTTCTTTCAGTTTTTAATCGTCTTTAATCTTTTGGGAACATTCTTATTTATCATATTCTGTTTACCATAAGGTTTATTCTGTTTATTATTTTCCTTTTCTAATTTAGCACAATACATTTTCGGTTCCTAATATGGTATAGTCTTTGGGTTTTACATCAACTTCTATTTCCTCCATTTCAGGTTCACACCTAGAGCTATAACTTAGTTAATGCATAGACCCTGGCTTAGTTAGTTTGTATGTAATGGATTTGGGTTAACTTATTTTGTACCCAGATGTAATTTTATGAACTACTCCTGTTGACAAACTCACCCAAATTTAGGATTTTGTTGGCATGTTGGTATCTGTTTGTTGAAGTCCCATTTTATATATTTTGTTGGTATTTGTGGGAAGGAATCCATTTTCAGATAAAACAATACTATAGTCTGTTGGTGTTGTATCATGTATGTGTTATGAATTTATCAGAACATGAAGTACTTTTACATACAACGTAACTACAATCTTATATATGGAAGTATGGAACTATTGCTAACAAAAACATTTTTCAGCCTGTTATACAATTGAATTATCAACAATTCTGATTTGACAACAGATCACTCTGTTTTACAATTGAATGGGCAACAGATCTGAATTGGCAACAGATATGAGTTGACAACGTATAGTCTTATGAATGTGTTTTTCAGCCTTTTTTTCAGTCCTAGACTAAGTTCTTCAAATATTTCTCTCATTTTTCTTCTAAGCAAAATTGAAACACAAAATACAATTGATTTACAACAAATCTGCTTTCCACATTCCATTTACTTAGTTGACATGTATAGTAAGTTTTCATTTTCCTACCATTGTTCTACTGCAGGTGACAATGAGTGCCTCTATTTCCTTTCGTCATCTTACTTAGTTTAACGATATTTTGGTTTGGTGATATTTTTAATACATTAGTTGTTTAATGATATATACTTTGATGACTGCTTCCTTCCTTTTATCTTTGTTTCTGTAGATATTGAACAGCTCATGTATCATGTACGTCAAAATACACTTAAATCATATCATTATTATTAGAGTTTATCTCTTAGATGTGAATATTTGTAGTGCATAATTAGACTTGATTTCCTTTTGCTCCTTCACTTTAGCAGACACAAAGCCAGATAATTTTCACTTTCAAGCAATTCTTATGAATATACTTTTTATAATATGTGCAACTAAATAGTGATGCATCTTGAGTGGCTTATTTGATTTTGACTTCTAATTAGTATTTCATGTGTTATCTTCTTCAAGGGAGCCATTTTGTTACCTGCACTTATATATTAATATTCCATTTGCTTAGTTCTTAGTATGTCAGATCCTATTACTTTTTTCTTTGACAAACTTTTGAACTTCTTCATATGCAGATATGGTGGGGGTATTAGTTCTCCAATATTTGCTTCTTAAAGTCATACAAGAGGCTGCCTATAAGTTTTTTCCTCATTATATATGTTTGTTTTTTAACTTCTATGTCACCATATTATATGTTGTGCAATTCTCTTCTTTGGAGGTTTTTCCTTTTCTTTGGTTTATTGTTATTAACTACTATGATTGGTTAGAAACACTGAACCAGGGGCAGGGGCCAATTAGATTATATCCTTTGGGGTCATGTTCACCTTCAATGTTTTGGTATATCCCCAATCTCCTATATAATTTCAAGTTATTTTTCTTTGTTTGATGTTTGTTTCGTTTTTGGGTTGTGATATTTTAGATCTCTCAGGGCCTTTAGATTAACTGTTTTGCTTTTCAATGACATGCTACACTCATCTGCGATCATATTAAACCTTTTCATTTTAATTATATTGAGATTGATCTTTAGATTGATCTTCAGCTGAGCATTCAATTATATTAATCTCTTTCATTTTAATCCATTGAGAAGGGAAAAACTATTATATATGATTCTGAAGGGCCCAATTATGATTCGATAAACACAATACAATACCTGCCTTTTAAATAAGTAGTAACCATATTATCACAGCAGAACCATAAAATCTATCATATCTGATTCATGAATTTATCTTTGTAGTTGTTGCAACAAACTTTGTCGGGGACAGCAGATCATGACTCTGATTTGGACATTACGAGAACCCCAACAAAAAGATTGACAGATGCTCTCTTACGCTGAAGATTTTAAAAGCTACGTGTAGTCAACAACAAAACTCTCCTCAACCAAGCTTCTGAACAATATAAAAATTGAAAAGCAAGCAGTTGGATGATTGTAATGGAACTAACTTCACAAGTCAATTGTTTTTTTTTTGTAAGTGTTAACTGTTGCATAACCAAAAACAATGTGAAGGATACCACTATTTTCAATGTTTTATGAAAGATATTTAGTATTTTGCAGAGACAATCATTTGGCATTATATTGGTTCCAATTAGTGCTATTTATGGTCTTACAGGTATGACCACAAGGAGATTGATTTAGTCCTATTTGTTGGTCTGACTCCTACAAATTTTCCACATATCACTAGTCATAACTTATACGAACTTATGTCTTGAAGTTCATATAACAATTGGCTAAAATAAGACTAATGTTATAGCCTTTTATGATTAAAAAACCAATAGAATTTTCTTAAGATAACACATACTGTTACTATACTATAGGGGCTGCATTAGTGGGATTATTTGCAGGGCCGGCCTTCGCACAGGCCCAAGCCCAATGTCTTATTTTTGGGGGCCCCAAAAAATGTTAGTTGTGTATAATAAATATAACAACAACGTTCCGTATTATAGCTACAGACACACAATTAGTGTAGTGATAGCCACGCATGTGCAAGCATGCAGCGCCCGAGTCCTGAGTTCAATACTCCTTGGAGACATTTTTAATGTTTTTAAACAGTTTTATAAAAATTGTTTGGAATTTTCTCCAAAATGTCAAAATCAAGAGTTGAACCCATCAGATTGTTCTCTCCATGCAATACAAAAGCCACTACACAACAAATGCTTTACTAAAATAGTTGTAAGTATATTGATATATTATAATTCATTTCAATATTATAGCAAACTATTGCTCAAACCTCATTTAAAATGTGAATAAAATAGTTTGGAGTTTTTTTAAAATTTGAAACTTCAATGATGCCTTTTTTAAGCAAACAAACAAACTGCCCGAATTTATTAAAAGAAAAAAATAGAGAAAAGCGAAGGAGGGACTAGAAATATAATTAGGGGCCCATTTTTTAAATTTGCACCGAGCCTAAAAATTGTTTTGGACGGTCCGATTATTTGAAATGATAAGGCATTACCATGACACGAATTTGAAAGGGAAAAAACCTGTTATTATATGAACTAAATTAGAATACCTACGAAGATAACAAAGTAACTAATGCCACTGAAAATTGATAGCTTTTTATTCAAGTACTAAACAAATATTACAAACTTCAAACGGTACACTTGATGCTTATATGACTTAGTGTGCTAAATTATATCCTTTGCACAAACATCTCAGTAACTTCTATCCCTATTCTAAATTTCTTCTTACAACAACAAATATATTACAATCTTTATATTTTACAACAGATGAATGTCATTTCAAACTTACATATTTGTTTGAGTATAATCATACCACATAACGCGATCAGCCCGTGCGGATGCACATGTATGTTACTAGTATATTCTCAAAGAAAAAGTAGTATTGGGTGAAAAAGTGGTTGCCTTAATTAGTGGTACAAGAGTACCGGACAATATTGCAGTATTAATGATACACATAAGAAGACAAAAGATAAAGCAACAATTGTCCTGTGCTCTAATTAGAAATTGGGTTTAAAACGGTCACCTCTCACACTTCTTCACTCGTACTCATTGTTGGTTTTTGGTAATGATTAAAAACTTAAGCTAACACTCTCGGGATAACCTAATAGAATAACTGTACTAAAACTACTTAACTACCACAAACATTTATCACATGTGGTTAAGTGTGTTTGATAGTGCATTCTATACGGTTTATTCAGTTAGGAGTTTGTTAGCTCTACCTAACTAACTCCTAACTGACATGTCCACTTATGTGTGTGCTTATTGTGCTGTATATAAGTGTTATACACCATTGTAAATAATACATACAATTATTCTACTTTTACAACTTCCTGTACTCAAAACCGTAAGCTCCATCTTTCTTCAACCTTTGAACTTTGAGTTTGCAAAGAACAATCAGGTGGATTTGTACCTTGCAAGCAAGAGAGGAACAAAGGGTGAGAATTTGTTTTGTGACTAAACAAATTGAAGGAAGAGGAAAGAAAAACAGTGAGTTAGGGATTATACCTTGTATGTCAACATAGTGGTGAAATTCTGAGAAAGAAGTCTCAAGAATTGCATCAAATCACAGCAAGTGCTCGCAAACAAGTAAATCAGAGGATTAGGTTTGCTACACTTAGAGTGAAGAAGAAAGAATCATAGAAGAATATCTAGAGGAAGTGATTACCTCTACTGTTGCTTCTGTGAAGAATGATTTCAAGGGTGAAATCACAAGTGTTTGCATCAAATCACAATTGCAA
Organism: Oxytropis ochrocephala; assembly: GCA_020916435.1. NCBI lineage: Eukaryota > Viridiplantae > Streptophyta > Magnoliopsida > Fabales > Fabaceae > Oxytropis > Oxytropis ochrocephala. The sequence goes on from CM037089.1 coordinate 115,953,031, forward strand.
ACAGAACCAGTGAACAAGAAATTAGGGTTTGTACAATCAAATTGCAGAAAAGTAAATCAGAGGTTTCAGTGTGTGATTCTTTACCTAGGCGTGGTAAGAATCACTCTCAAGCTTCGAGTACCTGCAGAAATTGAACAGATCAGAAGTTAGGGTTTCCAAAATTAGGGTTTCTGGAAATCACATAAAATCAAAGAAAGGGTAAGTGATTGGCACTTACCGAAGGTAATAGAGAGTGAGTTTGGGTGATTCAAACTCACGTTACCCAAAAACAAGATCTACGAAGGTTGGTGTCCATCGTTCTGATCTCAGTGAAGACTCAGAACAGAAACCAGTGGTTTGTGGTGTTCATCATCGTCAAACATCATCATCGATCAAGAAACCATAGTTCTCAAGCTTCAATCACAGAGAGAGTGAGAGCTCCATAACTAGGGTTTCCATCGAGAGAGAAGAAGAGAGAAGAAGAAGAAGAGAGAAACCAGAGAACCAGAGTTAGAGAGAGAGTGAAGCTGCGCAAGTGATCAAGAACCGGTTAGGGTTTCTTGATCACACATATATACTCCGGGTCAGGTTGGATCCGCGCCTCATTGTTGGTCGGGTCTTGGGTGCGCACGACCCACCAAACAAATTTGTTTGGCAGTGCAAGTAATTCATTGGGCTGGATCAAATTGTGAAGCTTGGGCTTTACAATTTGCACCCTCCTTCAATTGCTATTGCTACCTGCAAGACAAACAAAGTGTAAGAAATTGAAAAAAACAATACTGATATCATTCTCAAAGAGAAAACAAAGTGACGAGTGAAGAAAGAGTGACACTATTTTTCTCAAACTATTTTCTCTCTTCTCTAAATATTACGTACTCTTAGGGTTTCAGCAATTTTCTGATTCTAATCAAATGGCATCTCTCAAAATCAGGGCCGAAGGATTTACGCGAAAAAAGTCTACGGCAATGCTACTCAAATTTCCACTAGGTTGCAGGCCTCTTTTCCTGAATATAGATTACGTATCATCGAACGAGCAATGAAAAAAAAGCCGCGGACAAGGAGATGAAAGGGTTTATGTTTGTGTGGCTGAATTTGATTTCTACGTTTTCTCTCAAACATGGTTACCTTCTTTTAAGAAGGGTAACCTATGCATAAATGATATTGCTAATGGGTTCTACATCCATGATGGTAACAATCCATTTAATACTTTTGGACCAGTAGCTCACTTGGTATAGTAGTCTGTAGATGAGTTTGTACGATTGCTAGTTTGTTAGACTTAGTAACTGACTCAGCTTCCCTTAACTGATTCAGTTGTGTATATTGTTAGATATATAGAGATTGATCCCTCGTTCAATAAACAAGTTCAGATTTTACATTCCTAACATGTAGGGCCCACCCAAAGCATCAACAAAATAATGTGGGCCTCAAAATTAAGTGTCATATATCAAAAACATAAAGGTATTTTCATCTGACTTATCTTTTTTCTAAAAAGGCGTATTTTGACTAAAAAATAGGCCTCTAAAATAAGATAATTATTATCCACCACCGCCGCTGCTAACGAGTAATGTAGTAAGAATTTGAAATCTTCTTTATTTTTACAGGAAGAATTTGAAATCATATACTCTTTGAAACTAAGTTTGCAACTACAACTTCAAGTGAATTCATTCGTCACCACCACTACTCATCGTTGTCACTTCTAGGACTTGCTTCTATGTCCTTTTCGCTCTGCAACTAATTTCTCTTTTCATTTTTGCATCTTTCCATATACTCTGATTCAGAACCCCGGTTTAGAACCCACCATTGTCCAACAACTATCCTTCAACGACGAAAAATAAGATGAAGAAGAAGAAGACCACCTTGATAGCGACTCTGAATACGAGGCACAATTCGACCAGGAGGACCTTGAAGATGTCTGTGGCATTTCCCTATGGGAATCTCCGTCGCCGGAATATGGTGGGACAAAACTGCTACTAGTATGTACATTTCATGCACCAAAGGAACTACAAGTGTTGGTACTTACGACTTATAGGAAAACAATTAACACATTAACACATATAGTACAACTTTGTTGAGTTAAAAAAATATATTTCTTGAAACGAATTTTATATCAAATGTGGGACATAGATAATCATATACTTGAATATTCAAATTAAAGGGAATAGTTGACCCAAGAGCACTTGGATGAGATGGTAAGGGTCTCTTCCAGCTTAACCAAAGCCCTGAGATCGAATCTAGCATTGGGCATGTAGCAGTGTTAAATCTCTTGAGGGAGAGTTTTGCCGTCCATTGTGGTCCTACCCGACTCGAGGGATTAGTCTCTATAGTTGCGCGCAGAGGATACCCAGTTTATAACAAAAAAAAAAAAAAAAAAAAAAAAAAAAAAAGGGAATAGTTGTGGTATTTATGTTTTTGACGGCTAGCAAAATAAGGGGTATAATTTGTAGAACGCCTCCCTATTTAACTGTTGCATTTACAAACAATTAAGTTGAAATTTTGGATTATGTTTTTTTTTAAACAAATTTTTTGGATTATGTTATGAATTAAAATATTACTTTATAATTCTACTGCTATCTACTCCTACTATCTACTCCTAAAAAGGAGATAAATGCTACTAACATTTCTTGCTTGATTCATTACTTCATTAAAGTGCCTATATATAAATTTACAATCACCAATCATTAGAAAGATCTAGAACCGCATTCTTACAAATATAATAAAATATAACTAATATGACTAATAGATAAATGGGTTTGTCATCATTATGGATTGTACCTATATCTCCATTAAGTCTAAAAGAGCCCTTAGTATTACTCTTAACAGATTACCATAACAATTATTTAAAAAAATTAATATACATAAACAACTCTTAAATGTTATTCGAATTTAAAATAACTACATATTTGAGTTTAAAATAACAAAATTGCAAAATGTTGTTGTTTGAGTTTAAAAGAACTATATATTTGTTGACTGACAATAATAATAATAATAAAATATAATGTTGATTAAATTGTTTTAATACATAATTTAAATTAATTTCATACAATTATTTAAGTGGTTGAATTTGTATATATATTAGAGTTAAAATAGTAAAAGAGGGAAAATGGATGAGTTTGAATAATACCTAAATCGATTATGAGAACAATTATTGCATATTGATTATTATTTACTTATTACTTATTTATTTTTGGACATGATGAAGTTTTTTGTTCGACAAAACCTGATGAAGTGATTGGTAGTATTTGAATTTTTTGAATTTAATTTGAACTTTCATAGAGGGAAATTCAATAGTCATTAATAAAAACTATTTCAATAATTTATTGGTGTTTATTAATATTTATTTGATTCGTAAGATCTAGCTTAACTAACAAATGTCGAAATTGTTAGATCGTCTGTGAGCCAAAAAAAAAAATGATTTAGAATTTTTTTATGATGTGACCAATAAAACAAATCCTGAATATTGCCAATATAATTGGCATTTAAAATTTGTAGTGGACCAATGCAGTGATGATGACACCTCGGAGATTTGAGCTTTGAGGAATGGAAAGAAGCGTTTGCTTTTCCCACTCCCCCTCATACTCAAAACACACTCCATAAAGGTGTAAAAAGATTAAAAGGTCAGCCAAAACCTCTTTTTTTCACGAAATTTCACCTGTTCGAACACGGGTCTTCGAACAGGTTCGAATGACATGGTTCGTGTGTGTTAAATCTTGACTTCACACCCTCTTGTGCGTAATTTCACTGCTCGCGCATGAGAGTGTTCGAACACCCTATTTTATTATAAAAATGGACTCTCACACCACATTCACCTTTTTATTGCGTTCGCGATGATGTTGTTGAACGTGTTGAACAAGTCGTTCGAGCGAATATAAAACACTTCCTCACAGCGTTTCACGCGAGATTATTTTTGAATAAAATTTGTTAAGGAGTGTGAAAGAGTAGGAGGGGGTGTGGGAAAAACAAACTCCGGAAAAAATTGTAGTATTTATAATAATAGATTGTTGTAGATCAAAAAAAACTATTGTAGTATAAAAAAACTGGTTTTCTATGTTGTACTAAAGAACAAACATAGGAGGAGGCACCAATAAGGAAGGCTAAAAGAGACGATAAAATGATTTCTTGCTTATTTGAGGCAAAGCCTATTCAAGAACACAAGGATCCAAAAATACTGCAATATATTCAAAGAGCTCGTCAAGAGTAACTCAACAAATTAAATGCTGTCATGGGATAAAACAAAATTGACAAATTAATGTCCATGATTAAATGCTGTAATGTCTGAATGAGTGAGGTTGTGACTGCTACAATTGTATGCTTGAATTTAATTGCCCCATACTTGTGGATTCATTGAAATGAATCTTAAAGAATGCTATGAGGTCATGTATGAATGTAACTTATGTGTATATAACACATCAAGTAAAATAGCAACCCAACAAAACTCAATATAGTTTTAATATTAACCAAGTAAACAGCAAACATATCCCAAATAAAACAACATAAGATAGAAGTTCAAGTTTTCAACAACAATACAGGTGATAGAGACATGACTCAATAAAACAGATTCTTACTAGGAAATGAACTTAATGGAACCACACAAAGCCATTATTAGATATGCTCTTATAGAGTAAGGACTTTAGACTTGTTTCCCCAAAAGAGTGAGGATGAACTTCTTGTAGTCTCCTGAAATGTCCTTGGAGATTGCATCTTCAAGGTGAACACTGTTTCTCTTGTAGTATAGTTCTTTGATATCCCTCAGATCCTTCTCAGCCCTTGTGACAATCACGCGATTGAGTCCATCCTCATCAGTTCCAAACTTTTTGATCGCATTGCGCAGAACCTACACATAAATGAAAAAATTAGAACTTAATCTCATTAATCTATTAGCCTATTAGTCTATTTACAAAAGCTTACATCAGTGAAAGGTTTAGACTTTCGTACAGAAAATAGTGAAATAGGCTTTTAAATAGAAGTAGCATTTTTTGACAGAAATTTCAGACGAAATAGGTTTCATCTAAAATCATATTATAATTCAGAAAATTTTGACACGAATTTCGGACAGAAAAAATTTGAGACGGAGTTCACACTGATTTGAGATGGATTTTGGGCGGATCCCATCTAAAATTCGTTTGAAATACATTCAAAGTGAGTTGGGACGGATTTCTTGAAATTGCAACGAGGGTTTTTCGAATGGGAGACATTCTATGCGAAATCCGTCACAAACTATGTATCCGTCCTAATTCCATGCGAAGAATGTTTGAAATCTATCACAAATATGTTTGAAATTTTGTACGAATCCCCCCTTTTCTATTAATGTTTCAGGCCTAGCTAGACTTTCGAAAAGGCCAAACCAAACCTCAAACACGGGCCTACGACAGGCTGCCTATAGGCTAAGCTCGGGTCTAATATTTTCAACATAGACCAAGCCAGGTTTTGCAAAGCCCGACTTGGCCTTGTCTATTCCCACCATACCCTCGGTGCATATAGTTACATGTATAAATATAATAAATGTCTAATTTCTAGCTTGCAAAGAACATGATTCTTTTCTAACTGTTGTTTCACACTTTGAGAAAGAAAATGAGAAACTGACCTTCTCATAGTACTTCTTATGGTCATTGATGCAACGGATAGCAGTGTGCAATGTCTTCTGGAAGTCATCAGATGTTTGATCCAACAATTTCTGCAGAGATGAAAAAGAGTTTATAAATATATCACTCTACAATTATATTTTCGATCAAACATGTCAAGAATTATGAAGCACAGACTCTGACACGATACAGACACGCAACAGGCATGTCAGCACTGCTAATTTCAAAACGTGCAGGACACCGACGGCAACACTGATACATACTCCCTCTGATCTAATTTATAAGTAAAAAAAATACTTTTTCGGTTCATTGAATAACTGATGTATCGTGTACCTTACTGATGGAGATGCCATGCTCATCTCTGTAGCGGTTGAAAGTTGCGACAAGTTGAATCTTGCTCCTTGTAGTAAGGATCCTAATGACTTCTTCATAGTTTCCTTTCTTTTGCTTGATACTCTCATGAAGAATATTGGCATCAGTTTGTGCTACTCTTGGATGTATTTCATCTCCCTCATACCTATATGAACTCACCAGTCCAACCAAAAGCTGCACAAAATCAACCAAAGACTTGCACACAATTAGTAAAACAATAACCAAAACGTCACTCTCACCTATGAAGTATCGACACAATCACTAGATACGATACTGCTCAAACACGTAGACACTAATAATAATTTCAGAAAATGAAAGTGATTGAAGTGTCGGTGTTAAGACACCAAACAAGTCAATCTGAAGTGTCAGTGCTACATAGATTCTCACCAGGTGAGAGTTAGTTATTCAGAAAAGGTGTATATAAACATCTGAAAACTTTCATTAATAAACTTCATTGAGTGGCGTTAAAGAATGACTTGCCTGGCGAAGATGGCCGGTGGTGTTAGCAGCGACGTCTTCCTCCAAAGAACGCTTGTAGCGGTTATGATAGGCGCGCCTCACAGCTAAAAGCTCTTCAGCTGATAGGACAGAAGCAATTTCAGCAACAGTATGATAGTCTTTGCTTCCATTCTTGATTGCTACATTGATCAAAACAGCATCGCGATCTGCAGGTTCCAACATCCACCGGTACACAGCTCTCTGATTTGTGTATACCACATTATTTAGTGTTAGATTATACAACAACAAAGGCCAAGGTTTCAATAAAATGTTTGTGACCACTATCTGAGTCGCGACACATCATGGTTTTGATGTCTTTGCAACCACAACGCGACTGCAATTGAGATTGCATTTGATCGCGATTCTCTGTAATATCAAAGATAGCCGCAAGATCGCGATGAAATAATTAGTAATATTATGTTCTAGTAGTACCTCAAAGTCACCAGAGATCTCAGATTCAAGGCGTTTGATGAGATCCTCTTCGAAAAGCTCTTCATAAGCTTTTCTAATTTTCTGCCTCTGATAAACATTTCTGTGACCCAATATTTCTATAATGGCCTTCTCATCTGAACCCCATCCTGCAGAGTTGAACAATCATAAGATACAATGTTACATTAAGAAATGGTTAATGAGCTATGAAGCACTGACAGTCTGACACGGACACAGACGCCCGACACGATACGGACACGGACACGGACACGCAGACACCAGTTTTAATCTGAATCGGACAAGTCTTCAACCAGAAGTGTCGATGCTACGGAGTTAATGAGACCTTTGAAAGCATTTCGGAGGGCTTCTGCATCTTCAACTGGAGAATGGTTGTTTGGAGCAATAAGGGTAGCCATAGTTGAATATGTTTTTCTTACTATGGTGCTGGTTATGGTGATATTTAGCTTAATAATTCTATATATAAATATATAATCACATTAAATAACTATACACTATAGTCTTATGTTGGTTAGAAGATTATGTCACATTTTTGGACATTACGTCAATAGAAAATTGAAAAATTTGTAACTATCCGTATCCCCCCTGAAATGGTATCAGTAGGTGCTATGTTGCTTTTTTTTTTCTTGGATTGTTGAATGAGTAATCAAATATGCTTAGGATGTAAATTGAAATTAAATTTACAAAATAGAAAAACAAGTTTGTTGACACTCTTAATAATATAATCAATCCTTGTCAAAAATAAAAATAATAATAATAATAATAATAATAATAATAATAATAATAATATAATCAATCACTGATTAATAGTACTAATAAGTAATAACAATGTGTTCAACACCAAACACTATTATTACTATCAAGCTTCAATATAATGAGGATAGAGAAAAATTGGTCTTGTGACATTTTCATAATTGTCATTCACTTCCTCAGTCCAAAATTCACACACCAACACAGTTCCGAGCCGTTGGATCGAAATTGGGCAGCTATGATTTTAAGTTCTGTGAATAAGTATTAAAAGCAAACTCGAAATCATAGCTGCCTGATCCATGCAGTCACGCAGTTTGGAGCCGTTGGATCAAAATTGAACAGCTATGATTTTAAGTTTCGTAAATCAATATTTAATGCAAACTCGAAATCATAGCTGCCTGATCCATGCAGTCATGCAGTTTGAGGCTGTTGGATCGAAATTCGACAGCGATGATTTTAAGCTCCATAAATCAGTTTTTTTTTTTTTGCAAACTCGAAATCAAACTTATTTGATCTTGATCCTATAGCTCCGATTTACCGACTGCATGACTACGTGGAATCTCCGAGTTTCGTCACAAGAAGTCTGTGACTCTTAGATACCATATGGTTCAATTTTTTGAACTTTTAACAAACACAGAATATTAGTAGTATCTGTAAATGATCATGCACTATATAGAATAGCATCAAATAAAAAGCAGAAAAATTAAATAAACAAAAAAAGGTGTAAATAATTATGTGAGTCACCTTTGAAAGCCTTTCTGAGAGCTTCAGCATCTTCAACAGGAGAAGCTTGGTGATTAGAAACAACAATGGTAGCCATTGGATTCTCAGTCTCAGACTCTCAGCTATGTAACAGAAGAAGAACCAATAGTATATAAGTGATTAATGTACATTGTCTATTGTCACATTTTATAGCCAATGGTTCCTTGTAGTTAACGCCTTCTCAAGAGGATTTTATGTATAACATTAATTATTTTTCCATATATGTACAAATTATATTAATGGAAAGAAATAAAAGGTGTATTTGTAAAAAAGAAAGTTTTCTTAAGAAATGGAAAAAAGCAAAACCGTGTACAGTGTTGTTGAAGCTGGTTGGTTTGGTTGGAAAGACATATGTAGTATCATGATTCATGAGGTGTTCTTTTGTCATTTTCTTTTGTGCATGAAGAACAAATGGCTTGTGATGACGTAGGATTCTCTTCTTTCCATGTATAATAATAACGTTACTTTCTCTATTTGAATTTGATGCTCCATAATTTAAAGTTATATCACAATCTGATTTCTATGTTTGATGAGTGCTATCAAGGCAATCTATTTCTAAATCCCATTTTATTATTAGTTAAACTCTAAGTGGGTCTCCTAAATTAGGTAGATATCATAAATTGGTGTGATTCAAATGAATTTCAACTAATTTAAATGAAATTAAATATTGTGTTAAAAAATATTTATTTTCAGTCCTTTGTGTCACTTTATTATTAGTTAAAATCTAAGTGGGTCTCCTAAATTAGGTAGATATCATAAATTGGTGTGATTCAAATAAACTTCAACTAATTTAAATACATTTCGACTAATTAAATATTGTGTAAAAATATATTGTGTAAATTCAAATACTTAATATATTAAATGGACCAATTCTTTTTTTAATTGTCGTGTTAAATCCACTTGCTTTGTCGGTGACTAATGACTTTGTCTGTCTGTGTAGTTCTCCCCTCCTAACAAACTATTCGCCACACTTAAAGATTCAAACCCGAGAACTTGGAGTGGAATCTGAGCCCAGTTATCACTCATACAAACCCTTATTGGTTTACATGGACCAATTCTAATATAAATAAACAAAAAGCAAAATGTTTATATTTGTAAGGACGAAAAACAAATTATATATTTTAAAGCAATTAATCCTGAAAAAGTCCAGATCAAGATCGTATAGTATGGCTCTTAATAGCGCAAGCTAGTAGTAGTTAATAAACAGATCATCCAAAAATATCATGAATTTTAGCCACAAAACAAACTATTAGAACTTCGAAAATCATTGAATAAAAGAGCGCGTATGCTATGCAAGTATTAAAAACTACTCACAAGAATTGTGATCCAACTACACTTGCATATAGACATCTAAAGACTATAGTTCTATGTACACATTTGAATGTTGCCTAAATCCTAGAATATGTTCAGTTTCGAGATTCGGATTTGGCTTCAGTACCACGCTTCGGGTACAAAGATCCTACAGCTGGAACTTCAGCATGTGAAGACACCATTGCTGAAAGAGGCTGGAAGTTTGTATTTCCAACAAACCAATAGAGAGCCCACTTCAAATTACAAAGAGTGTACTTGAGAGCTTTCGTCCAATTTTCCGGTTTATTGAAGCTTTGGGTGATGGAGTAGTTTTCCACTTTGTCACTATCAATCCTACAAATCAGCCAAAAATATTTTTCAATACTACAGACACAAAATAATCATTAGATTTACAGATATGAAATAGAGCTTACTTATAAGGTAACTTGAAACATTTCTCAGGTGGTATGTTGTTCTCTTGATCCTTAGAATTGGCAAATTCTGCAAAATCCTTAAGGCATGCTAAAAACAATGTCATTGCTTTGTCATAGCGAGTACTCCAGAACAAGTTGACTGGACCAAACCTGCAGAACCTAGCCATTAAAAATGGCACAGTAGAAAAGTTGAAGGACAAATCTGAAGGCAACAAGTTCATTCAATTATTTTCATCATAATTGTCAATCCTGAACAGCAGCTGACCCCAAAAATGCTACAGCAGGATGACCGCTATTCTAAATTTTGTATGCATACAAAATAACTTAAGTAATTTATATACATACACATATTGTTTTATTTTTTTCACTTAAATGTTTCACAATATATGTTGGCCTATTAGACTTGGCCCATTGTTGGCTTATTAAAAGCCCGTTATGTCAAACACTAAAACGAAAGTGTCTCTTCTCAGTAAAATGAATCGAATACACTACAGAGTTACTGCCGTAACCTCAGACCCACTGCTCCTCATCTTTCTTCCCCCGTCTTCCTTCTTTTCTTCTTGATTTCTCTATCTTCCTTCTTCCGTCTGGCTTCTTCTTTGTTTCTTCTCTGTATGTGAAGGTGCCGGGTAGAAAACACCAGGTCTTGGCCAGAAAGTCACTGAAGAGCACTAGGTCAGATGGGTTGTGGAGTAACAGAGTGAGTTTTCACTCTTGTGGCCATTTCACATGCAAAATGACACAATTCTAGCTGCTATAGCAACCGCCACATCTGCTACTTGAAACTGCTGTGCAGTGAGCTTGCCATAGCAACCACTAGCCTCTCTGTCGCTATCACGCTACTAAATGGCGTTATTGGCTGTCTAGATGTTGTTTACAACATATTGTATTAGTACCACTCAACACCAACCAAATCTCACCAAGGACATACAATAGCAAGGTGCAGACGCAAAGCCTATAGACTTAAAAAACACCAACGCAGCTCCAAAGTTTATTCTGATGTTTAATTTTAGAGGAAAAAAAAAGGTTAACAAAACTAAAAGGCAGACACTTCGAAACTGCTACCAACAAATCGGCCGGTACATCTAATTTTCCTCCATCAATTATATTTAAGATTTTAGCTCAACTTATGCCATATATTTAAGTTAGAAGTCAAATCACAAAGTAAATTACAAAGTAGCATCATGAGGCATACTTACAGCTCACAAGTACTGTTGTTGCTGTCTGTTATACGAGGATAGCTACCCATAGGAATTATTTTTATTCGATATCTAAGAAGTAATGAGTTAAGGATATGTTGCAAGTCATTCCAATAAATTATATGTAATGTGTAGTGTGACCAAAACACGAAAATGTTTATGAGAATGTAAATAGGACCTTGCAAGTTTTGGTTTGACATAAAATTTCACTTCAACTAAAAATCATCATGTACTACAACTAAGAGGAACAAAAATTCACATAATAATAAGCCAATAAACCTTCCAAATAAACCGTGATTGGAAGAACAAAAACATCATCAGCCACCACGTCTTTCTAGACATTGTCAAGAAAATCATTAATTTGAACTAGACTACAATGTCCTTGTACTACAATTCAGAAAAAGAGGCAATAATTAATAAACTTTGGCTTCAATTCCATACAAGATATTAAGGAAAAAACTATTTGTGCTTATGAAAACAATGACGTGTCTCCTTAAAATCACTGCTTGTGACATTCTACCACTTGGTATATGTCACTTAAAAGAACTAAAGTAAAATCAGCTGTAACTAACATATGATATCAATCAGTATAACTTGGTATCTCAAGCATTAAGCATGCCCACCATTTACGTGTAAAATTCTGTTTTAAACTTGTTTCATTAATGCATGACTGTTACTATGTTTAATTATATGGAGACACGAGAGAAATGCTATTAAATTAACAATAGCAACGCCTAATCTGATATGCTCGATGAAAAAGGATACTGAAACTTTGGTCGAAAATACTGGCACATTGTATGAAGCAGAAGGCAGGCTTGGCCCCAGGCAGCATTAATCTCATCCCACTCTACCTAAACATTTCAAAAATAGTAAACATCATAGTAAAAAAACAAATCTTCAAACATGAGAGAAAAATGATTTGAGATTAAGAACCACAGGAAAGAATTTATCTAGGATAAAAAATCATAACTGCACCTTCAAATCATCAAATGAGGAATGGATGCATCATGCATGCAGCTCCAACATATTAATTTATGAAAGAATCAAAGAACACAGCAAAACATGAGTGCACACACCACGAAGTTGAACAAGTCATACCATTGGATAGTTATCCACTAATCCATTTTCCATAATAACTATCTTGTTCATAAAGCACTTTCGCACACAATTATTGAAAGAAAATTTATTTTTGAATATTTCATTGGAAAATAATTTTTTAAAATGGAAGTAATAGTTATAAGTTTATTAATATGCATTGCATTTTAGACCTAGAAATTCTTTATAATGTACTACTACTTTTAGTATCGAAAATATCATTAAATTCTAATCCAAATTACACATTGTCAAACAGCAAACATTGTTATCAAAAGGTTACCATCCAGAAATATACTTGGCAGACATATTAAATGTGATTGTATACTAATATATATATATATATATGTGTGTGTTTCAATTGTTTATATGTTTATATTTGGTCTTGACTCCTAACACGGAAGCATCTGATGACTTGTATTGAGTTTCTCAGCATAATTAATTTCTTCTAATCACATACTCCCTCCGTTCCTAAACTTTGGTCCTTTTGACCTTTCTTTTTTGTTCCAAAACTTTGGTCCTTTTGAGATACCAATGTACAATTTACCTAATTTTTCCAAGTTTACCCTTTATCAATTAATTGTCACTATTCACAATATGAACTCCTTTGGATTCCCAAGTTAGTGGGTATTAATGCTACAAAGGGGTACTTTAGTCTTTAAGTATTAAAAATTTATAATTTCTTAATTTGCGTGAAACACAATGAATTAGTATAGCAAATAGCAATAAGTATAACAACAAACATTTGGTCATTTTGTTTTTGGTGTTATTATATGTTAAGAGTCCCACATCGGATGTGATATGGCCTGAAAAAGAGTTTATAAGTGGGAGGCATCCCTCACTTTACAAGCCGGCTTTGTGGGGTTGAGTTAGGCCCAAACCACATTCTAAGATGGTATCAGAGTCAATCCAAGATCCATTGGGCCACCCGCTATCGGGCCACTCGAGTCACGCTCCAGTTGTCCAATCCTGGGCGTGAGGGGGTGTGTTAAGAGTCCCACATCGGATGTGATATGGCCTGAAAAAGAGTTTATAAGTGGGAGGCATCCCTCACCTTATGCTTCGGGTTTCATGGGGTTGAGTTAGGCCAAAAACCACATTCTAAGATTATATACAATAAATATTTGTATAAGATCATTGTTTTTAAATATTTGCTAGCTAAAAAGCATAGCAATTAATATTCATCTTTAGCTTTTTTTGAGAAAAAGAATATACTGATAGGCACCGTAAGGTGTAGTCATAGTTGGTTGTAACAATTAGGGGGTGAGTTAAGTAATTAGGCCCATTATCATGTAAAGAGGCCCATAATAGTGGGCCATAATAGTAGTAGAGGTGCCTATAAATAAGAAGGTAGTGGGATAGGAAGAGGGGTCTTTTGTCTTAGTCAATCATTGGTTACTCATTTGTAATGGAAAGGTTCATGGCACTCTCGTGTGACCTTGGAAGTACTATCAATGAATCGTTGTTCTTAATCTTTCTACCTCTTTGATCCCATTTCCCTCTAGTTTCCTTCGTATTACCAGTTGGTTCCTATCAACTGGTATCAGAGCGCGTTTCGATCCGCAAAAAAAGATTCATTGTGTGCACAATGGATCCACGAATTGAAGATTTGATCGCGGGTTTTCGTCAACTCCGCGATAAATGGCGACAGGAAGACAATCAGAGAATCGCAAGCTTTGCAAAGCGACAATCAATGGAACTTCCCAACCGTGGCAATGGTAATCTCAATCTTGAAAAAGAAGAGTCTTCGAGTGTTGAAACCAAGTGTTGGGCGAAACCAAAGAAGTGCGACCCGCAAATTTGGTCTAAAGACAACATTAGGCGAGCCTTGAATATGAGGGGAATCACAACCATGGAAAAACGAAGAGCAAAGGAACGCGGAAGAGTCGCAAACAAAGTGCAATTCAAATGGAAATTAACTTTGATTTGAAGGTTCAAGAAAAGATTCAAGAAAGCGATGATCGTTGCGAGAATTAACCAAGGAAGAGCGTTTCGCAACCATCATCGCAACAACGGAAGAAAGAGGTTTGTGATGGAGAAAAGAAATCGAGTTTCGTGGATGTCGGAAGAGCGACCATCACCGAAACCACCTGACAACGGCACTCGCATGGTGGGTGCGGTGAAGGTCAAGAAAAAGATTCATCCACCATGTTTGGAGAACGCAGAGGAGGCGACGAGGGGAAAGAAGCCATCGCGATTCCCACGTTGTGAGTTGGGTCCTCTCGCAGAATTGTGTGTTGGGCCTCCTTTCAACGCCAATGGGCGGGTGCGGAAATACAGGTAAGGTCAACATGAAAGAAACGGCGGACGGACGTGACCCGGGCGAAAGTGTGACCCGAGCGCGCAAGGAAGAAAGCGCTCCATCGTTAGCATCCTTGGTGTGCGCGCGTCGTCTCAGCATCGAATCGCGGGTCTTGCGGCGACGCCACGCGCCGCACCTCTATGGATAGCACCGCCATCTACGCCGCCGATCGTGAGTCGTGGCGTGTATGAAGCGTGGTCCGCGAAGTCGATCGAAGGGACGATGAGAGAGAGAAACAAAAGAAGAAAATGGCACAAGCTCATCGTGAAGAAAAGATCCACGGGAAAAGCGAAAAAATGTTCAAGAAACAAGTCATTCTAGCTTCAAATTCAATGTTCAAGCACACGAATTCGTTCCAAGATCGCATACTACTCAACCTCAGTCCCAATTTTAGGTTACTTTTACCCTTGTTTTTGATTCTCAATGGTTTCGTTTGTAATGCTTTGAATTTCATTTGTTGGGCATTCGGGTTTATGGAAAGTGCATGCCAAGTGCTTGATGAAAGTTCCTTGAAGGATATGGTGGTTGCGGATCTTATACGAAGTTTTGTCATCTGCGATGCATCGTCGCACCACTTTTATTGAAAGTAAGAAACTCCACCTATGTGCTAATAATATGATATGTCTTCGTTATTTGTGCGTGGTGGCCATTTCCGTACTTCTCTTGAACATTGCAAATTTGTGTTTCAATGCTAATGGACCTAAAATTCCTTGGGGGCCATTGGAAGATTGCTATGAGGCGTTACCTTTTAACTCAACTAAAAGTCGGTGGGATGGATAATTGTACCGGAGATATTTGCACCTTGCTATGAAGCTTGGTGATGATATGCATCTTGTTGCTAGGTGTGAGGTTAATAGTGTTGTTGATCTCACCAATCAAAGGTCTTCCCTTACTTGGAATGCATTGAATGAGTTCGGTCCTAAGGATCTTTGGTGTGGATTGGAGGCGGAAGTTGGAGACCCGAGAGAGGTCTTTGTTTTGGCTCACGAGCTTAAGAACAATGCGAACAAGTTGGCTAAGTGGACCGCACAAGCTCTGTTGGCAAGTGGCCGATATGATGAAATTGGGATATGTGTCTCGGATTCATCCTAGGGACCATTTTAATCATGTGATTTTGGTTATGTTTGCAAGATCCGTTAACCCTTCCTTCAATCAAGTTGTATTCGCAATATACCAAACTATGTATATTGTGATGCAGTGTTATCTCTTCTATTCTAATAATATAAGAGAAGCTTATGACAAGTGGTCGGGTATCACACACATGGCAGCGATAGAAGAGTTAATGGATGAGTTCGTATCATGGGATCCAAGTGTCAATATTCTAATGTCGCATAATATTGCCAACAAAGTGCAATTTTAATGCATGTAAAGGAGGTGGTGTTTCATGCATTTAGGGGTGCAGCAACTTTAGTGGGTTTAATTCCCATTATTACTAGTAAGACCTTACAAGCTAATCCATTTCTTTTACCTACATGCTTGGAAGGCCATCATGGGATTTCAACATTGCAACACCAAAGATTAATTTTCTGACTTGGGCTGAAATAAATGTGCTTGAATTGACCCAAAGGAAGAGAATTAAGGAAGTGCAAGGCTTGTTGTTTGTAATGACTAGATATCTCCAACAACAACCGATGCTCTCTTACAAATCTCACGCGGGTGGCACAGCGGTGTGTGGTGGGCTCATCGTGGGAAGCAACTTGTCAACAACAATTTTTTCTTGTGGATTTGTTGTATACTTGTTGTAATTTTTTTTTTTTAGTCACCTTGAGGACAAGGTGAATGTCCGAGGGGGGAGTATTGATAGGCACCGTAAGGTGTAGTCATAGTTGGTTGTAACAATTAGGGGGTGAGTTAAGTAATTAGGCCCATTATCATGTAAAGAGGCCCATAATAGTGGGCCATAATAGTAGTAGAGGTGCCTATAAATAAGAAGGTAGTGGGATAGGAAGAGGGGTCTTTTGTCTTAGTCAATCATTGGTTACTCATTTGTAATGGAAAGGTTCATGGCACTCTCGTGTGACCTTGGAAGTACTATCAATGAATCGTTGTTCTTAATCTTTCTACCTCTTTGATCCCATTTCCCTCTAGTTTCCTTCGTATTACCAGTTGGTTCCTATCATATACATACTTTAGAAATATTCATAGCAACCAAAGTGGTGTGACCCATGTGAATGCACGGGTATACATGGCTAGTTGTTCAAGAACATAATTGTCCTTAACGCTTAATCTGATGCTAAACAAAGCAACCACAGACAATAAGCTTAAATTACCCAAAAGCAAGTGCAATTGGAGATGAAAATTGGGCAATGCATGAAATAAAGAGCTACTGGTGAAATACTTACGGAGAAAGTAAATAAAATCAGCAACTTTATAAACAGTATTTGCTCATAGGCCATGGTTAGCTCATCAATTGTTTTAAAGGCATAAGCTCTCAAGGAAGAATCTCAACCATACATATTAAGCTAACTACACATTGACAAGACAGTAAAAGCCAGAAATACAGCATGCTAGGCATCTTACTGGAATTTTAGGGAGTCTTCCCAGTCGAAAGTTGTTAATTGTTCCAAACTCTCCATCATGAGAAATGGGGAAGGCATCATTGAGCACGTTTGTTCGCTTCAACAATTCTAAATGTGCTTGTGAAACTTCAATCTTGGCCAAAATTGCATCTCTTTCCTCCTGTTAATTGAAATATTGTTGCACAATGCTCAGATTTGGAAGTTGTTGGTTTTGCTTGGAATTGAAAAGATGCGGATGTTCTTTTACGCAACTTGCTTAAAACATTGGTTACAAAAGTATCTCATCTCAATAAATGAAGCCCAAAAAGAAACGAAATCAATAAACTGTTTTGCATTTGAATTTGTGGTCCTTTGGAACTCATCACTACTAGCTTACTAAGCTTAGTCAAAAAAGAAACAAAAAAAAACTTGCGACAACAAAATTTTCCCTACAAGATGGTATGTAAAGTCAAATAGAAACTTGCAAACCTGATGAGAAATTAATTGAAACTGAAAATTATTGAATTCATGCCAATACCTGTTACACATTCAGATATGTAAAGTCAGTCATTAACAACAAGAATCCATACACACAAGAGAAGAAAGAACAAAAAATATCGATCTGTAATAGAAATTTTTTGTTGGGGGGTTAAGGGGTAGTGATTTTAACTTTAGAGCATCTTGAGCTATGACATTGTTTTATTTGAAAATATAATCTTGTTAAGGTAAAGAGAAAAATATACCGCTCCTCCAATTCTTTGAAGCGGCTTGATTTTAACTCAAGTTCCTTCAGTTCAGCATTTACTTCAGCATTCTGTCTCTCAGTTTCTTCAATTGCCGCTTCAAGTCTTCTTTCTTCTTCTTCAATCTTGAATATCATTTAAGTAGTACATCACTAAATAGGCTTTGAAAGAAAATATAATGGCACACTCAAGAAAATGATGCTAATCAAAGTAGTGTTCATAAAGACATTTTCCAAAATCCAAGACAAAGAATGACACATACAAATTTGAAATTTGAAGCAATTGTGAACCAATTTGATCTATCAGAACCAGAAACTGGTCAATACAGAAAGATGTGGGAATGCTATTGAACATCTTCCTCCAACTCTAGACCAATAGCTACGTCTCCCTCGAAAACAAACTTATAACCATCTAACTGAATCATTTACATTTTCTACTTGTATCTATATCCAACCTTTGCTACCACATCCACGGCTAACTACTAACTCAACAACTTTAACTAATAATGACTAACGAACAGAGGCGGGCCCATGTGGATTTTTTAGGCCCTGCTTCCTTATTTCTTTAAACATATACTTCCCTAATTGGCGGCCAGTTGCTAACACATTGATTTAAACTTCAAGATTGAAATGGAAACAGCTATTTTTCATAGATATGGGGAAAAAATACTTTACTTTCAGGCTTTAGACGTACACATATAATTCCTACAGAGAGATTAAAAATGAGAAGGTAGAAGTGATGTTGCACATAATCTTGGGAAAAAAGTCATGAGAAAGTGCAGCTGCAAAATCAAGTTAGTCATGAATTAGGAAGCTTCGACGAAATGCAAAACAAATACAATAATATCCAAATCATTTTATTTGGAGAGTCTTTTTTGTTGCAATAGCATATGCATTGTAATGGAATTATTATTATATCTAACAGTTCATAATAGATTATTATGGTGTGATGTCACTCTTTCTCTTTAAAACCAAGGGAAAAAAATTGAAATGCTCCAACATGGAATATGTTTTCAGATACTAAATCTCAGAATAAACCAATATAGCGCTCAAACACATACCAAACAAAGATTCAAAACAATAGTAAACAGTGTTTCTGAATACCACTAATGGTTTGAAATCCTAAAGAAACTATAATGTAATATACACATTGAAGATGGTAAACACAATGAGCACCTTCAGTTTCTCCTTAAGAAAATCAGCCTCACTGAGGACATCTTTGGCCTCCCCCTCCAAGCGTTTAAGACAGGCTTCATAAGCTTCAATGTCCCTGTTTACATCCTCGACCTCTTTATCAAGCTTATCAGACAAAATCCTCATGCAGTCAAGGCATAAAGGCTGTTCAACCTGGAACCACATACAGAAAACAGGCAGACTATGATCTAATAGACTCAAATTCAATATGAGCGCTTTAATTTGAGAAATAATAGTTTTTTTCAACCCTAAAGTTCTCCTGGGGAAGCTACCACAAATGAACAATTATTTTTTCCAAATTAAATTGAACCCAACATGCAGGTTTCTGTATGAACCTGTGTCTGTGTTGTGGCAATCTCAAAGGCTCGAGTCAGGACGGTAATAGTTGAATTGAATCCATGGTTATGAGGTTGCAAATGACCACCAGGATCACCCCCTGGGGACGATGAGTGGGTCCCACCTCCATCAGATGCAGATTCGGACTTGTACACAACCACAAATGACTCTTCCATCGTCTTTCCAGGCTGGGCAGTATCGCCACGAGGCCGAGGAGGAACTCCTTGAGCCTGAGGTCTTTGCTTTGGCAACACAACATATGAATTGTCCATTTTTGTCGTACTCATCACACTGTTGGCACCATGAATGGATGACCCTTGCATCCCTATACACATTCACCACTTCTCCATCATGAGTAGAATACCACAATCATTCTTGCTCGAGTAATTAAAATATACACAAGATGAATGCAATAATAATCCAAAAAAAGGAAAACCAATATTCTTTTAAAACTATTCAAGATGAGCAACCGCAAAAACCTTAAAAAAACAGAAAATTAGCCTAATCAAAAATAAATATTCAGTGTATGTCAATATTCAGTGTATGTTCAGATTCACTATTGAGTGGAGACATAAAATTGCTTTTGGCATGTTTGAGTATTCCTGAGTAAAATTGATTTTCCCTCTAGAATTGATTCTAATTAGAAGCTAGGACTTGTAACTTGTGCTTCCAAAATTGATTTTTAGTTTCAAATTTATTGTTCAACTCACTTTTATACGAATTCATCCAAATCCAATCATAAATAATTTTCCACTCAACTCATTTCATTCAAAATCAATAACACACATTCAGTGAAGTGTACAATTGAAGCAACACCAACCGCCAATCAAATCAACAACAATATCTATTCTAGTCCGTGAACAAATGATCCTTGCACAATTACTTGCATTGAACGCCTCTTCGTCACAAATAAATCATCACAATCACTCTCTAACGCAATAATATTCACTCTTTAATCCAATAAATAAATAAACGAGAATAATTGCAATCAAGTTCTCCTAAATTGAATGAAAGTATCAATGAGTAGCACAACGGAAATTTCAATTAAGTGAACAAGAACATTAAAGAACCCTAATAAAGTAACTAACCGGAGCGAGAAGGGTCGTTGAAGAATTTGTCGGCATAAGAATCGACGCCGACGATGCAAAGGGGGTTGCGGCAGTTCTGACAAACCCATCGAGGGACATTCGGATCCACCGGGAAGGCCCGATTCCGACCCTGACCTTTCTTCATATCTCTCTTTCTTAGCTGCTGCATCACAAAACCAAGAACTCTTATAAATTCATAAATTTATTTATTTATATAATTTTAGGTGCTTCTAGGGTGAGTTATCAAACTAAGTCCACATGGTAAACCACTTATATTGACGGTAAGATACTATGTAAAATCGTATGTGTGGTTAAGATTTAATCAACTAATATTAATTGGTAAGAGACTTAGAGCCCATTTGTTATAGCTTATTTTTAAAAAAAATCACTTTTAAGAATCTCTAAAAACTAATTTCTAAATTATTTTACAACAAAATCACTTATTTTTTAATCCATAACAAACGGGCTCTTAATTTGATCGCTCACCCTATAATCACTAACTGATTTTATATAATAATACTAATAATAATAATAATATTGTTAGATGATTTAAACACTTGAAATTTGAAATTATGTTAAAATACATAATTAATAACGTTACTAGTTTTGACGGAATAAAATTACTTATGTGATTGGTAGTGAGGTTTATGAAGACTTTGTTCGCTTTTCTCAAAGTCACTTTTGAATTTTTTTGGTCTAACTTTCTAGAAGTATATTTGTGCATACACACGATAACGTCTATTCTTTGTATAAATAGAGTTAGATAGAATTAGAGTACAATAAATCTTTTAAGTTTATAAGAAATGAAGTTCAATAACTTTAGAATATTTTTTGGTCAACAAAAAAAAAATTAGAATATTTTATTCAATTGAATTTTTTTTATCCTTAGGTCATTACCAATTATATAGTAATAATGTAGCTCTCATGGAGAATAAATATACGAAATACATTTTAATTATCAGTAATAAAATTATGCCAACATGTAATATTTTTCTGTTGTAACTCAAAATCTGAATATAAAATAATTATTTTGACAATGTGTAACATTCCACAATAGAGAATTAATAGTTATTAAATTATTGCAAAAACGTATAATGTTTACTCGTTGAAACAAAATATATATATATATATAAAAAAAATTTCGACAATATCTTGTATATTCATTTATGGCTCAAAGGAAAAGTGTTCATTTATAAGAATAAAGAAGTCATACCAACAACATGTAATGTTTATCCGTTAATATGTTATGTTTCCTGTAAGAAATTAAAAGTAATGAACTTATACCAAAAACATGTAATGTTTACCCGTTAAAACTTAAAAGAAAGATAAAGAAAATTTAGAAGAAAAGTAAAGTATTCATTTATAAAAGTAAAAATGTTGTTTAATATTTTATCAATATTACAAAGAAGAAAGAAAAAAGAAATTTTAGTAATGAGTGTTTTGATTAAAAAGAAGATAGTTTAAAAAAATAGAAATGTGAAGAGAGAGACAGAGAGAGAGGGGGGAGGGAGGGAGTGAGAATAGAGGAGAGAGGGAGAGAGAGAGAGAAATGAGAAAGATAAGAGTGAGAGAGGAAAGAGAAAAGAAAGTTTAAAATGTGAGATTAAAAACTTAAAAGATGATGTGAGAAAGCGAGACCCACAAAAAATAAAAAATGGGATAGAATAATTGGGAATGAACTATTTATATTTGTTTTTGGTAGTAGTTTCTTTGATTAAATGTATTAAGTTAAATGTATAGTTGAAGTTTAGTTGATGTATAGTTTAGTTTAGTTGATGTATAGTTGATTGATTACTTATGGGATTGGGTGGTGAGGTGTATGAAGACTCATGATATTTTGTCTCTGTTAATTATGTGGAAATGCTCGTGCTCAATAAATAAATTCATTATTGAAGGCATAAAAACCCCCTACTTTCACTATTGTCGTTGAGTGTTATGCTCTTCACAAGGACACCGTCACAGCTTTTGGGAATCTAGTGATAAGCTCTCAAGTGAGTAGAACTCCACTTGAGGGTTAGTGGAAGAAACTGGATACACGTTGGATTGCTTTAAATGTTGATGGAAACGCTCTCACTAATCCAATTGCAGCAAGGTGTGTGGTATTATCTGTGATCATGAGGGTCAATTGATCATTGGCTTGAGTGGCTCGGTGGGTTGGTTTAACATGATGCATGCTGAGTTGATGGCCTTACTAATTGGTATATCTTTGTGTTGGGATGATGGTTTTTGAAAAATTCAGTGCTCCACAAATTCTTTGGAGACCATTAGATAGCTTAAGGAGACAATTACAGCTTTTCACCTTCATGGCAATGAAGTTGCTTTGTTATGTAACTTGTTGAAGCGTGATTGATCACATATTAAGCATACATATCGTGAGGGGAACTTTTGTGCAGACTGGTTTGCAAAGATGGGAGTTAGAAATGATTCTGCTTTGATTATTTGTAAGAACCCCCCAACGAATTTGAGACCCCTTTAAGTTGTTGATGCTGACGGTACTCGGTTTGTGAAGCCTTAGCATTTTTTTTATTCTCTTTTGTGACAAAAAAAGAATAAAGTTACTTAGTTGTTGCTAAAGAAAATGTTGATTATATCAATTACAGATGATCACGTAGTCCATTAAAAAGTTGTAGCATTCAATATTTACCTGAGAGTTGTGCGAATAGAAAAGCTGCGAGGTGGATGATAACAATTCTAGATAAAGTGTCTGGAAAAGTTTTGATGGAGCTTAAATCCTTCTGTTGATGAAGAAGCTCCATTGAAACTTTCCTCATCCTAAAAGCTTTATGTAATTAACAATGGTCTTATGAAACTACATCTCATTTCATCTTCTAGTTTTTTTATATAAAAAAACCTAAACTTTAGATCAAAATATATACAATTCAATCATGTGATATGTTATTTCTAGAGAAACCATGTTGATTAGAACAATTACAAATGATCACATTGGTTCATTAAACAGTTATAGCATTCCACATTTACTTGAGAGTTGTGCAAGTGGAGAAGTTGCAGGACGGATGATGAAACTTCTAGATAAAGCACTTGAAGACGTTTGATGGAGCATTAATCCTCCGGTTGATGGAGAAGCTCTATTGATACCTTTCTTATCCTAGAAGATTCATCTTCGACTACACAAATTCTCCACTCAAACAACTCTCAAGTAAACATCAAAATGTTAAATGTTTCAAAGCGACTAATGGGTCATACCTACCTAATGTAATTAACATAGGTCTACAAGAAATTACATCTCATTAGGTTGAAGTGTATATTATTTGTGTTGGAGTTTAACCTTTATTCAAGATATGAGAGTCAAAAAAATTCAAACTTAAACCTTATAGTAAGAACTTTGAATAACTTTATGCTTGAACTATCATCTTCTAGTTTTTTAAATAAAAAAGGTAAATTTAATAACATCTCACTAAGTCGAAGTGTATGTTATTTGTGCTAGAATTTAACCTTTTTTAAAAAAATGGGCGTTGAGAACTTCAAACCTAAACCTTATAGTAAGAACCTTGAATAACTTTTTGTTTGAACTATCATGTTCTAGTTTTTTATGTAAAAAAGTGAATACTCAGAACAAAATATATAAAATTCAATCCAATGAGATGTTATTGCTAGAGAAACACGGTGAGTATAACCATTACAGATGATCATTATGGTCTATTAAAAAAATCTCTAGCTACTCACTAGAACCCCCATACCGCCCTTTATTCCCAAAATACCCTTGAATTTAAAACATTTTTTTAAACATTAGCTACGGTTAGGGGTGGGAATAGGCTAGGCCGAGCTAGGCTTTGCTTGGCCTGGGCCTGGCCTACATTGAAAATGTTAGGCCTAAGCCTGGCCTGTGGCCTGTCGTAGGCCGAGTTTCTTGGCCTCTACCGACCTTTCGAAAGCTCGACAAGGCGCTCGAAGCTGTTTAAAAGCCTATTTGACTATTTTCTTAAGAAGGTCAACAACATTTCAATGACATAAGTCATTTAAATAGACTAACAAACTAATAGGTCAATGAGATTAAGTTCTAATTGAGATCTAACAAAACCTTTTAGGAAAATATCTTATATGACATCTTATTTAAATTCTATTTTATAATAATAACTTCAACAATGTCAAAAATTGATGTAGGTTAATATGTTTAAACTAACAAAAAATGTTAGTGAAGTTATGACATAACACAAAGTACCAAATGCAAACAAAATAATATTAGTAATAAAAAATTAGTTAGATTTATTTAAATAGGCCGGCCTGATAGGCCCAAAAGGCTTTTTCGATGGCCTATGACCTTATCTATTTAGCTAAATAGGCTTTTCAAAAAGCCTTGGCCTTATCTATTTTCAAAAAAGTCCGGCTGGCTCGGCTCGTTGTTGTAAGTCGCGCAGTAGAGCCTCGTTAGCGGGCGGCCTATTCCCACCCCTAGCTACGGTTCGGCCATGCGTGCGCCGAACCTGTTAAGTGTGGTTCGACCATGCGTGCATCGAACCGGTTCGCACTTTGCAGGGTCGAACCTCCCTGATTGTTGTTGGATGCTGAGTTGTTTAATTTTAACTTATTTTTAACGATTCGAATTATTCTTTGCTAACACTAGTATGGCTAACACTAGTTGTTTAATTTTAACTGATTTTTAACTATTCGATTTATTCTTTACTAACACTAGTTGTTTAATTTTAACTGATTTTTAACGATTCGGTTTATTCTTTACTAACATTAGTATGACAAACACTAGTTGTTTAATTTTAACTGATTTTTAACGATTCGATTTATTCATTGCACGATTTATTTTTTTAGACTTTTTCGGTTTGTATGACTTGTTGCACTTATCTATAATAGGTGTGATCGAACATGAGCCATTGGTTTAAAACAATCGAAACCGTTAAACTTATAACCGTTGGGGAGAATTCAAAAATTTAGTCGTTGGTTGGGCGGTGGAGGAGGGTTGGCGCAGACGACGATCGATTTGGATCGGCACACGCTTGGTCGAACCTAGTCAAAACATAATTTGGAGTGTCTGAGTAAATTTTGATTGGTTCGGCGCAGCGAGATTCGATCAAGTTCGATCAACCGTGTGCCGAACCGTGCATAATCTTTAAAAAAAATAAAAACCAAATTTCAGTAAGAGATTTTGGTCTTTTCACACCAAAAAGGGAGTTCTAGTGAGTAGCGGGGGTGTTGTACGAAGCATGGGCCTTAAAAAATTGTAGCATTCAACATTTACCTGAGAGTTGTGCGAGTGGAGAAGTTGCAGATTGGATGATGAAACATCTAAATAAAGCATTTGGGAATGTTTTACGGAGCTTAAATCCTCTAGTTGATGGATAAGCTCCATTGAAACCTTTCTTATCCAAGATGTTTCATCTTCCACTCCACAAATTCTCCACTCAAACAACTCTCAGGTTTACATCAAAATGCTCTAGGTTTTAAGGCGACTAATGGGTTCATCCCTACCTAATGTAATTAACATAGGTCTAAAAGAATGTACATCTCATTATGTCAAAGTGCATATTGTTTGTGCTAGAAAATAACCTTTATTCAAAAAATCAGAGTCAGAAAATCAAAACTTAAATATAGTAAGAACCTTGAATAAGTTTATGTTTGAACTTTCATCTTCTAGTTTTTTAATAAAAAAAGGTAGATTTCATAACAAAATATATACAATTCGATTAAATGAGATGTTATTGTTAGAGAAACCATGTTGATTATAATAATTAGGCTAAACTACTCCCGAAGTCCCTTAACTTAATTTAAAATAACAATTTAGTCATTTATCTTTTTTTTGTCCAACTAAATCATTTATCTTTCAAATTTTAAGCAAATTCACCCTTTTATGTTAAATTCTCATCACTCTGTTAAAAAATAAGTGACGTGGCTGTTATAGTGTTGAGATGGCCATAAGTGTGCTGACGTGGTATTTCCAACTAGATATTCAATTATAAATTATATTTTTTAATTAATTTGTATTGAAAATTAAAAACCTCAAAAATAAAATTAATTTTCGTTCTTCCTCTTCGTCATCCCTTCCTCATACCCATCATTCTACCCTAAACCGTGAAGTCAAGATGCTTGTAATGAATCAGACATAGATCCATGTTTCTCACACTTAGATCTATGATTCCCATGCCCAAGTGTGTTTCTAGTTTCTGGGTAGAAGAGTAATAGAGGAAGTAGAATGAAGAACAAGAAGGGAGAAATGAGGGTTGTGGGTATTTAAGTTTCTGGGTATCTAGAAATTAGGATTATCGTTATAAGTTTGGGAGACATTGCAAGTCGATTTGCACACAGATTGTGCAGAGGGGAGGAATGAAATGTTGGAGTAAGCGATGGTATGTTCTAACGCAACGAGTGTGTTTGCAAAGAATTGTGGTTGAGAGATAGAGAGAGAAAGAGAGAGAAGATTTAAGTTTGGAAAGAATTGTGGTTGTGGAACATTCAAGAAGAAGAGGATGATTATGAACTTGGACATTTTGGGTGTGTTTTCTGGGTTTGCATTTCTTACATATTTTTCTTTGATTTTAAATTAAAAATATGAGTTTAATTTGCATACACAATAGGTATATGAGTTTTTACAACCACTACCAATCACAATTCATTGGTGGGTGGGTGGTTCTTAATCGACTAATTGGTAGTAATTCATTCAATTCTCTTTAATGATATGTCATTTATGTGATTGGTAGATAACAGATCAACACGCATACACCTATCACAGTATATAAATTAAATCCTAAAAATAATTATAAGTTTATGAATCCTCAGCTTGTACTGCCACATAAGCATAGAAAACAACCAAATAAGCATCATAACTGCCATTTAGGCATTTTTATGGATCGAGTTTGACAACAGAAAATGATTTAGTTGCTTAAAATTTAAAATATAAAAGACTTATTTGAGGCAAAAAAAAAAGATAAAAGACTAAATCGTTACTTTAAATTAAGTTAAGGGACCCCAGAAACAATTTAGCCTAATAATTACAGATGATCACATTGGTGTATTAAAAATTTGCAGCATTCAACATTTATCTGAGAGTTGTGCGAGTGGAGAAGTTGTAGGGTGGATAATGAGACTTTTAGATAAAGTAGTTGAAAATGTTTCATGGAGAATTAATCCTCTGGTTGATGGAGAAGCTCCATTGAAACTTCTCTTATTTTAGAAGCTTCATCATCCATTGTACAAATTCTCTGCTCAAACAACTCTTAGGTAAACATTAAAATGCAATAGGTTTTAAATTACATCTCATTTGGTCGGAGTGTATATTATCTGGGCTGGAATTTAACCTTTTTTCAATAAATGGTAGTCAAAAACTTCAAACTTAAACCTTATAGTAAGAACCTTGAATAATTTTATGTTTGAACTTTCATCTTCTTGGTTTTTATATAAAAAAACTAAAATTCAGAACAAAATATATACAATTCGATACAGTGAGATGTTATTGCTAGAGGAACCATGTTGATTATACCAATTATAGACTGCATTGGTCCATTAAAAAGTTGTAGCATTCACCATTTACCTGAGAGTTGTAAGAGTCAAGAAGCTGCAGGGTGGATGATGACTTCTAGATCAAACATTTGGAAACGTTTGATGGAGAAGCTCCATTGAAACCTTTCTTATCCTAGAAGCTTCACCATCCACTCCACAAACTCTCCACTCCAACAATCTCAGGTAAACGTCAAAATGCAAACCGCCAATGTATAATCGAAAGTTATCATTTCATTAAAAATTTTAACTCTTATCACGAGTTATCAACATATGGATTTAATTTATATACACTGTTAATGTATAATCCATTTACACTATCAACTAATCACAAGCTATCATTTCATTAAAAATGTTAACTCTTATTTTAAATATTTGAAAATTTATTCACACCACGATCCATAATTAGTTGTTGGTGTAAAAAAACTTTACACCAACATTGTACCGTAATTAAACTTTTTAACTATAACTTCACATCACACTAATTAAGTTTCCTTTTATATCTAGTGATAAAAAGTTACGAGTTGCTATTTTTTTTTAGTTTCCTAATAGAATGGTAATTACGAGTTGCTAAAGATTAAAAACAAGGAGAAGTTAAACATAAATAAAATATTTGGCATGCCATGTGCATTATTAAGAACCATAAAAGTAGACTCTAAAAAGATGATAAATTTAAGGCCAAAATCCAAGAACAAACATGAATGCTCCCTCGATTTTGAGAAATAAATGCTACAATTTTTTATCAGAAAAACTTATGAAAAAAGATAAAGTTGCAAAAGAGAAATATACCACAATTTTGAAATCCCTCAATAGTATACTTTTTATGTAAAATTACCACGAAACCAATCAAAGTGTTCTAGATTGATATGTTTAAAACTTAGAAGCACGACAAACAAAATATACTAAGTGACATGGAAGATCTATTAAATTTCACCTTGATATTGAATCTCTCAAATCTACCTGGGTTTCAACAAACATGATTATGCTTTTAAGGAACTAATTTAAGGGTTGATGAATTATTTGACTCTTGCACGAACTTCATTTTCATAGCCCAACAATACGTTAAAATTAGCAAATATTCGGATACATTCTAGACCAGTCAGAATCCTTATAAGTTCTCAGTAAAGTTGCAATTCGCAAATATTATCAGCATTGGTCATCATGCGTATTCCATTTAAATCATTAGAAGAGCTGATATTAATTAAATTCATTACTAAATTGAATTGAATTATACCCTGGAAAAATAGTTGGAGGAGATAATAACATTTCAAATCAGTACTAATTGACTATAATCCCCTATAATCAGTACTAATTGACTATAATCCCCTATAATCAGTACTAATTGACATGCATCATGCTAAAGAACCTGAGAGAAAACACTCAGAGGCCTTAATAAAACCATGACAACTTAAACTTAGAGTGTGACAAAAGTTTGTCAAATTATCATAAACTTTTACTACACTATTTATATACGTAGATAGTTTGGACAAACCATTACTACTCAAGTTGATACAAGTATTTGAAGTGGATAAAAATTTGAGACTCGGTTAAGTCGATTGCATCGGTGAAACTGATGGTGTCAAACCAAATAGTCGAGTGAAAAACGAAAGAAGTCAAGTAAACATGGGTACTCCGTAAACATGGGTACTCCTGATCAGGCCTACGTGTGTAAAATTCAATTGATCAGTAACCGAGCCATCCAAAAACAGGAAAAACTTTTAAATTTGTATTGTGCACATCTTTTTTACTTCTTACTAGTATTTTACCCGTGCATACGCACGGGTGATATACTGTATCGGTTATAATTTTTTTATGAAATTATAAACACGTTGAAAATTGAAAATATAAAAATAAAAAGAGAAAAACTTGATAAAAAGCTATATTTTCAAATTTATTAAAATACTTGTGTTTGAAAAAGTTTTAAAAAGTCGGTATTTCTTATAATGTTAATAATGGAGTAAAACTGAAGAAAAATGAAAATAAGATTTAGGTAAAATATGCATCCCCGTTGGGCCTCTCGTTTGCATCTCCGTTGGCACTCCTATTACCTCTATTGTTGCCACTCTCGTTGCCGATCCCATTGTTAGTCTCTCGTTGTCGTTCTCGTTGCCACATGTTAACTCATATTTTCTATATGATTTAATATTAATTAAATCAGATTCGTTTAAATAAATTCATTGTTGTTCCCGTTGCCACGTATTATGACTTATTTTTCCTATATAATTTAATCATATTCATTTAATTATAAAAAGTTATTTTGTAATTTTTAGTAGGGGTTTAAGTTTTTTTTTTACAAATCTAAGTGGTTAAATTCAATGATTTTAATAGAGATATTATAGTAAATAGTAAATTTTGATTGTTTAATTATTGAGTATAATATTAATTGAATAATTTAATTTTTTGGAATTTTTTTTTTAAACTTTTGTTAAATGTACGTCTTTTTTTGACAATAAGATAGTGGTTAAAATGATTAATTTAACCGTTGTGAAAAGAAATGATTAATTTTAGTAGTTTGAGTAGATTATAAAATTAGTGACTAATTAACTTTTAGTACAAAACAGAATTTTTTTAAAAATATTTTTGGCAACAAAATGTAAAAGAAAAAATTGGGAAAAAATATTATGAAAAATGACTTTTTTTAAAAAACTGTTAAATAAAAAGAAAAGTTTTTTTTTTTCATAAAAAAAAACAGTTTCTGAAGAGAAAAACTGTTTTAAAAAAACCGTTAAATAAAATAAAAATTTATAAAAAAAACAAAGAGTTTAAAAAAACTGTTAAATAAAATAAAGTTTTTTTTTAAAAAAAGAAAAGCTGACACGCGTCATTGTGTCAGTTTTTTTTTTAAAAAAAAAAAGAAAAACTAACAAAAAACTGAGTAATTTTTGCTTTTTGGTGGGTAATTGATGATTTTACTCCTAATTTTTACAAATGTCCAAATTTTAAGATGTCTAAAAAATAAAAATGTAAAAGTGCTAGGATATGAGAGAGAGTTGGGGGGAGAGGAAGGAAATAAAAAAAAAAAAACAGATAGAAAAAGTAAAAGTAAAAGTAAAAAGTAAAGAGAAGAGAGAGAGAAGAGAGAGAAAAGGCAAACATAAAAAGTTGCAACTTTTTGTCATTTTGTGGGTTATTTCAAATTTTGACTCTAAAATTTGACAAATGGCAAAATTTGTGAATGTCTATTTTAGTAAATTTGCTTACATATGATTTGATTATAGTTAGATTAGATGACTTGTCCGATCATTTTTACTCTTGATGGACTTTTTTTAGATCGAGCCCCACCAAACTCAACTAGTGTTTATCTCTAATATTACAATTAATGGAGAACAAAGAGTGAGAAGTAGACAAAAAAATCACCTATCAATTGGATTGAACCTTATGCAAATAGTGCCACCCTCCTATTTTTTTTTGCTTAAAAGCAATTATTGTACGGAATCAAGTTAAGTAAACGCTTTCCCCTAATAATAAGACACTTGCACAACAGGACTTAATAATAATAATAATAATCCCAAACTAGAAACATTTTTATTTCTTAATATTTATTTTTTGGTATATGATTGCCCATAATTGGAAATATAGATTGTATTTGTATGAACACACAACATCACTAAATTGATTTTTCTTCATACTTGAGATAAACAGATCCTCAGACTAAAAAGGCTAATGACCCACGAAAACGACCCTTAAAACGACTCAGGCCATCAAATAATGTCCTTAATGGGACCCACCCAGCTCACGAGGTACACCACGAACAAACCATAAACGACATCCCTGAAACCCAAAACGCAAAAAAAATAAGAAACCTATGAGGTTAGAGCATTTGATTGGAAAATTCCTGGCCACTAACTACTTTAGATACGCTTCTATTTCATACGTGTCTTACTTGTGGGCCCCACACTTCGTTTCTAAACCATTCACCTATACACGTGACGTCATGTGAACTCAACCCCATATGCACTCTCTCTCTGGAAACGCCGTTACTGTTTACAACTGAAAGTTTCTTCTTCTTTCTTCTTCTCTCTCTCTGTGAAGTGTGAAACGACGCCGTTTTTTTCATCGGTTCGATTTGATAGTGTGCGTTTCTAATTGAGCTTCGGCCTTGTGGTGGTTCCGGCGATGAGTGAGCGAAGTCTTTGTGGTTTGGTGGATTGCTTTGTTCAATTTATGTGAAATGTTTGATTGGAACGACGAAGATGTGAGTAATTTTTTTTCAATTTTTATTTATCTATTTATTTTTTGGATTGTTCATCTTAAATTTTGGTCTGAGTTAATAATTCAACTTTATGTGTTTATTCTATGAATATTTAGGTGGTGCTAAATAAGCTTAGATTCTTGTTATTGCTATGAATTTGATGAATTGTTGTGTGTTTTTCTGTGATGGTTTAAGCGTGGAATTAGTAGGTAATTAAGGTGAAGATCTTTGGTTGTCCTCTTGGTGAAATGCTTATGAAGTTTGGGGAAATTCAACTGCTTAAGACAAATATGAATTCTAACAAATATCTGGATTTATTTGTTACTATGTCTTTAGGCTTGACTCTGAGCTCTAGAATGAAATTGAGAGAGAGTGAGTGAAAGAGGGAGGGGGAGAGATTTGTTCAGTTCTTAATTTGGTTAGATGGTTGTAGAATTGTTTATGCTTATATTGGTTAATGACAAAGCAGTATTATTGAAATTGATATTGAATGAAGTTGTGAGCAGAGGTTAAGATTTGGATTTCAGTAAAATTCTGAGTGTAGGATTATGGTAAATTTTTAGGGCTGGACTATAATGGGGAAATGGTAAAAGAGTAAACTGGATGGTCAATATCCCTTGACTTTAGTCACTATCAGATCAGATGCCTTCAGTCGAGTACTGGATTTTTATTGCTAACCCGGTCATCCCTACTAGAAGTGAGAAAGTGAGAAAGTGAGAAAGTAGGATGCTGTGTTAGGATAATAAAGGGGAGTTAAAGTAATTGGGACTGGTTAGGTTAGTTAGAAGGAATTATAAATAGAAAAACAAGTATAGTTAGTTAGAAGGATTTTTATGGTCTCACTTTGTATGTTTGATAATTTGTAAGTGTAAGGAGTAATCCTTTCAATGGAAATATTCTCCGTTTTCATTTCAGTTTTCAATAATACACTTCCTCTTCTTTTGATTCTTTGTCTTTCGTCCATTTCAACTCTCTAGTTCCTAGTAGGCTGGATGCAAAGACGAGAAAAATCTTTGTATTAGCAAGCTAGGTCTATTTTAGGAGGATTTCGTGATGGAAGAAGAGGAATAGGACTCAAAGCTGTTGCTAGCAGCCAATTAAAGGAATAAATAAGAGAATAAACAGGCAATTAAGGGAATACATATTGTTCAATAGGCAATTAGTTACAACAATTAGGAGAGAATAAATAGGGAATCCACAAACAATTAATGGTAATTTACAGGAGAAAATAGGGAGCAGAAAAAGTTAGTTAGCAACTATTTTGTGAAGGGGTTTCGTCAGAGGGAAAGTCCAGGTCATATTTACTTGGTACAAATACTGGTATGTGTTGTGTTGTTATATCCAAATACAGTATGTTGTAAGAGGGGTTTATACTTGGTAAGTGCACTTAGTCTGTAATACGTTTTAAAATGTTTTTGGTGAGGAACCCAACCTAATGAGCTACTTAGGTCAAGTGGGTCCACTAGGTATCCCCATGGCTTAAGCCCTTCAAGTCCGTGATGGGACTAATCCCCAGTTTGGCTGATTGAGTAGGTTTTATCCTTTAGCTCTCATTCTCCCACCGGGGGTGGCTCCACAGTCCACAAAGATTCAAACCTAGATTCCCAGATTCTCCTTATGGGGGCGAGCTGCTTCCACTCGGCCAACAACACTCCATTGTTAGAAAGTTTTAATATGTTAATTAATAGTACATTCTTAGTATAAATATTAATATTCTCTCTCTCTCTCTCTCTGTATATATATATATATATATATATATATATGGACCGTATATAATAAGAAGTGTTTTATAATGAGAGGGTGAGAGGAACCAATTATGGCCATATAGATGGAAGCATAAATGGTTAAGATTAAGGCAAAAAGTCATGTGACCTTTTCAAGTAGTCACGTGATCACCAATTTTTTTTTAATCATGACCATCCATGTATTGTTATATGGTCTAGATTTACTCCTCCCTATATAAGTATATATATATAGAGAGAGAGAGAGAGAGAGAGTAAATGCAATTATTATTTCATTACAAGTTTATCTTTTTGTTGTTGAATATATGTAAATATTAACACTATTTTAAGATTGAAAATATCTTTCTTCCCCTTTCCATATCACCACGATAGCATGTAATAATAAGAACAAAATTTTATTTCTGTTTTTCATGATTATCTCTTATTAGGATTAGTCTATATAATAGATTTAATGCTTGTACTTTCATATCATAAAATAATAGTCAAGTTTTCTTCATTGTTTGCCCGGGAGCTCTCAATTTAGGGGACTCTACTTCTTCATCAAACCCCGACCTGCCTACTTTGTAGCCTCAAACACCTTCATTATGCCCATCTTTCAGTGCTTCTGTTCATAGCCATCAACAGCTGCTACTCGGCTACCGTCCATTAGCCTCTTCACATGTTTGTTATGTTTTGTCCCTTTTTCGACATGTGCATTTCACGCATTGCCTTCCCTGAGTTAGATGTCTCCGCTGCCTGCACCGGTGTGTTTGCCGGCCTAAGATGAAATATTTCATTCTTTTCTTTTTAGTGTGTGTGTGCGCGTGTGTATGAATATGAATATGATAGGATTAGTGCTTTGTCTTTCATATCATAAAATAATACCGGTTCTTGAATGCTTACATATATAATATTGAAATTTTTAATAATTACTTTTTAGAAATTACTCTTGAAGTGCAATGAGCTATACTTGATACTTTATTAGTTTAGTAAGAAAAAATGTAGAATAAAATGGTATAATTTTTATTATAGTTTGTAAAAAGATTATAGTGTGAATTGTGATAAGCACCCCCAGCATGGGAATTCCCCTTAAAACCTAGCTATCAAGGGGGAGAACCAAACCACTAAAGTACTCCACTATACTCCACCGAGCATTCACATTACTCGATGTGGGATTTAGGCACCCATAATATCCAACTCCCTATCATAGCACACCAGGCGATGTTCCGGCGGCTGCACTCTACGATGCTTCGCTGGCCTTTCTTGTCAGCCTCTCTGCAGCTAGCCTTTTGAGACACTAGCAACCAGTTTTGATACCCATTAGAAGAATAGCTTCTAGCTTAGTCATATAGAGTAATACCAATTGATAAATATCCAAGCACTTGAGGACCCCCTCCTTTAAAAGCTAATTGTTAATGGGCGAGAACCAAAACAGTTAAGTACTCCACCAAGCATGATATAATACCCAAGTTCCTACCGTATTGTATAAAGGAATAAAGAAATTAGTCATTCACATGCATGTGCAAGATTTGTGTATAATCCATGGTTATCAAATCGGGGATATGTATCGTGTATCGGAAGACCTATTTTCTGAATCGTGTATCGTATCGTAAGATACATGATCAAAAAATATATAATTTTTTTAAGTAAACTAAGTAACATAAGTAAAAAAATTAAAATACATGAACTTCAAAATAAATCAAGTCATAAATACACATAAGATGTGTTTGATTAAACACCTATAGAAACAAGGCTTAAAGTTTAAAAGAAACAGCATTTTAGGAGGGAGTGCAGGCCAAAAACATAGTGTGCTAGGTTTGTTTCTTAGTCAATCTAACATGAGGGACTTAGAAGATTTGCTTTTGGCTTATTATATATCATTTAAGAAAATTTTCCAAAAAAAACCACTTGAGAAGGCATTTTAGCGGTGCGAATTCGTATCATAAGATTCAACAAAATTCATTTATCGTAAGATACAACAGTGTGTATCGGGATACATGGTGGGATACAGACACAAAAAAGATACACACTAAGATACATATCGTTTTGGTTTGATTTCGTATCGTATCGGGATACGAATCGTATGTATCGTAAGCCTGATAACCATGGTATAATCATTACTATAACTCCAAAATATTGCCCAATGCTCCTAACAGTTATGCTTTTATTGATTATTTATGTAAAATATCATTTTTATCTTTTATATTTGGCTTTTACTTAAAAAGACCAATTGGGGTTTAAATGCTTTCTCTTTCAATGCAAATGACGTTTCCAGGAAACCTGATTAATAGTTTATTATTTTCACTGTGTATAATTTATTATCATTCTACTTGCGACTCTGTTTATATAATATTCTCTAATGTGTAATTCAAACACGCGGACTCCATCACATATCTTTCATCTGTTTTCCTTCTCAAAAGATGTGATACCTGCTTATAAATTTGCTGCTAAAATTTCTCATTCTTTGTACATTTCTCTTGTTCCTTTTGTCTACTTCTGTCGGCATCTAAGCGTACTCTTCTTATTGTTGACTTCAACATCATCAATAATATTATTGTTGAAACTGCAAAATTTTCAGCTTGCTAATATAATATGGGATGAGAGAGGTGACAGTGATGATCATATTGTGCCTTTCCGGGAGGAAAGTGAGGATCTTAGCAACAAAAAAGAATTGAATCGGGAAGCAGCTAAGCTCACTGAGCTGAAGAAACCAGAGACTAAAACTGATTTTCATGAAAAACTAGGAAGCAGTTCCAACCTTGATAATTGTGGAGGACTACTTGCCTCAGGATATGGAGCAAACTCGTGGCCTGACTTGTCTTTATCCAGTGCAGCTAAAATTGATCAGGGTTCTGATCGTAGTGAAGTATCTAAATTTTTTGGTGAATTTAGCAAATTCAGTTCATCAAGAGGTGGTAAGATTGCTAGTTACTAGTTAATAACATGGCCATATTTATCTTTGCATTTTTGTTTGTGAAGGCATCTGTCTGCTGATGTTTTTTGTGCTTGTATTTCATTGTGATAATAAGAAAATTAATAGACATGCATGATATATTATATTTCCTCATTCCTAATTGTATAAATGTTTGACAGAAGAGGCCACACAACAGGAAAACGATGCTGAGATTTTCCAAAATGCTCAGGAAGGCAAAGAACAAGGTGATTTTGTTGATTATGGCTGGGCCAACATCGGAAGTTTTGATGACCTTGATCGAATTTTCAGGTAAAGTGGATTATCTATATTGTTCTATATCTGATACCAGCACATGTCTGATAGTACTATAGCATTATGATCACAAGTGTTTTGGATTTCTTTGAGTCATTTCCATCCTGAATTTCTGAAGTCTAAAATTGACTAAACCCTCCTCTGTCATTCTATATTTTAGACTGTTGTATTCCCCGCTTTTCACACCTGTTCACAAATTGCCCCATCTTAGTTTAAGTTTCTTCAAACTTATTCTTGTGAAACTAAGTTGGAACAATATGCGGCTGTGCAGTTATAGCTGGAATAAATAAAGTAAAATCATTCGAAGTGAAAAAGGGATGATTCTGGCATTGAATTTCTAAACACCTTTAATCTTTAAACTAGGAAACTGGGCTTGATGTTGCCAGCTTTTGAACTTAGATGATTGTTGTGGGGTAGTTTTGCTTCCCATTACTTTCATCATATGGTGCATGGGATGGAAACATTGAAAAGAAATACTGGAGTTCCTGATTAGCATAAACAATTGTCGACATACATCTATCCTTATACTTGTTAGTCTTGTCTATTGCAATGGCATCTGTCTGACTGAATATTCTCACAAGTGATGATTTTGCAGCACTGATGACCCTATATTTGGCCATGTAAGTCTTGATAATTCTGATGTGCTTTGGTCCTCTAAAGATGTGAGCAGCAATCCAGCATCCATACCCTTAGACACACCAAGTCCAGCAAATGCTTTGAGGAATAGATCTGAGCCTTTGGAAATCAAAGAAGAGCATGTTCAATGTAATGATCAATCATTTACTCTCAGCTACGAAAAGATTGGTCGTCCTTCATCTCAGGTTATACAAAATTACACCACAGCTGATGTAGGATGTGCTGGAGTTAGAAGTAAGCCTGCTGTAAAGAAGCAGCAGGTATGTGAAGTTAATTTTCTTAACAATCAGTCTCTTCCTATCTAATTCTCTATTTGTATGGTGGGCCAAATTACTCTTTTGTCCTTTAGACCCAAATGATCCAGAAATGTTAGGAATCACCATGCTTGTGGCCTTTGGTTTATCTGCTGTATCATTGCAATTTGTGACAGAAAATGAACAATCTGATAAGGGATCCCGAATTATTTTAGAAGCATATAAATATTGAAATTCTATCATCTACAATTGCTTTCTGGAGTCTGCTATCTAATTTATCAACCTTGTTATAAACCAAACATTCCAAAACCCAAAGTCACTGGATGGATTAACACATGAATGATTTGGTATCTAACATGCCCCCTCATGCAAGAGTCATTTGGGCTTGAATCACGAACAATGTACAGGCCAATATTACCTTGTGCTGAAATTTAAATTTAGGAACTAAGATTGAACATTAGACCGCACAGTCATAGAAGGTGTGATATCTTGTTCTGAACAAATTAGTCCAAAAGCTTAAACTATTGGGTGAAAGCACATGAATGATTATAAATCTAAGACACCCTACTATTTTTTTTTAGAATATACTTTCACTAAAAAAATTCTGAATTAAGTTGTTGATGGTCATGTCGGATTTGGGTATTAATTGGCTGGGATTGTGAGTTTTAAAGAACCCACTTTTACAATTGAAGCCTGTCTGTCTAATGGCTTGTGCTTACTGTCCATTTCGTTGGGGCTATGTTGTCAATGTTTCACTTGTCTTCATAACCTCAAAAGGATAATTTTAATGAAGGATTCTGAAAATTGAATTACTGTACAAGTTATTTACAATGTACATGTAGAATAATCCTCATTGCTACTATTCTATGATAGAGATACTGTACAGGATACTAATCTTTCCTAATAAAGGAAATTAGAAAAAATTGTACAAATAATACAGAATAATAGCTGAAACTTTGAATACTCCCCCCTGCGGCCCTGCCCCCGCACAAAATAATTGCAAATGGATATCTATCGACAACTTACTTGCATATGGGGAATGATTAATAACCATGCACCTCGTTCACTAACTTGAGGGAGGTGTTGTAAATAGCACTATTTTATTATAGATATTTCATTGTTTCCGTTTTCCTCTGTATAAATCACCATTATAGTGTATTATTTTTAGGAAAGATGATATTTTTTTTTGTTTCAGTTTATTGTTTATTAGGATTCAAGTAGAGTAATCCACATATTAGAGCTTCAGACTTGTAACTATTCACCCATTAAAATTCAGATTATTTGGACCTTTCAAGTCACAGTTTAGCATATTCAGGAAGCACTAGTTTTGTGCTTGATTTGAACTTCTTTATTTTCCACGTGTTAATGTAGAATTGCACTTGTGCAGTTGTGCTGTGTGTATTCTGTTTGATTAGACTTGCATGTTTTTGTCTACATGGTAGGCGGTAGCATGCCCTTGGCATAATCATGTGCTAGTGCTACAGCCTACATGTATAGCACAAGATGTATATTCACCTGTTTCCTTCTCAAAGTCAACCTTTATCATTTTTTGTATGTCTGCAGGCTTTTAGGCAAAATAATCAGCTGAAAGCTCAAAAAAAATCACAGGGGAAACAAGAGAAAAAATATTTGCAGGACTTTTATGGTGATTGGTCTTCTTCAGCAACATCCGCAAGACAATTTGAGAACCAGTTGGCACCTTCAGTCTTACATCCACCTCCTCTTCAATTCTTGGGCAACAAAGGCAACTCCAAGGACCTGAAACACTATATCAGAACACCATAAATCCATATGTGGCATCTTCTGTGTATGGTAACTTTATTAACACATACCCTTCGATGCCGATGCTATCACAGGTTCAGTCAGGAAACCTTAGGCATCAGCCTGTGCTTTCTGCCTATGATATGGTGAATCCTTTGAAAAATTCTGTGGACTCAGTCAAACCTCAAAATATGACTCCTCAGGAGAAAATTGAAAAATTGAGGAGGCGGCAGCAAATGCAGGCAATGCTTGCTATTCAGAAAAAACAGCAAGAATTGAGCCACCAAGTTCCTAGCACTAGTAAATCCATCCCCCAAAAATTCCACCCTGAAATTCAAAGTCATCTTAGTGATAGGACTGATCATGAAATTGAAGATCTAAGAACTCTTCCTGCTCTAGATCTGCCAATTGAACAGGATGATTCTAATACAATGTCTATGGCAATTGATGATGATTTTGTTGAAGAAACCATACTGTACAGGCTTCAGGACATTATATCAAAGGTATTGTTGAGTTTT
The DNA here is from genome assembly GCA_020916435.1 of Oxytropis ochrocephala. Lineage (NCBI taxonomy): Eukaryota > Viridiplantae > Streptophyta > Magnoliopsida > Fabales > Fabaceae > Oxytropis > Oxytropis ochrocephala. The sequence continues at coordinate 115,993,362 of CM037089.1, forward strand.
TGCTTGCTAATGCTTGCTTTATACTATAATTGCTTCCTTGTGTACTAATTTGAACACGGCTACAATCCCGAGGGAAACTTTTTCTACAGTTAGACATCAAAATAAGACTCTGCATCAGAGACAGCCTGTTCCGGTTGGCACAAAGTGCAACACAAAGGCATTCTACTAGTGATACAAGCTTTACAAATAAAAGTAGCAAACAAGAACATGAAGTTGTTGCAAGAGAAGAAAGCAATAGCCAGAACAGGTTAGAAAAGCTACTGTAGTATACTACTAGTTTAATTGGCATGACTGCTTGTTCTTTTTGTTTATAAGCCAAGAACCTATTATTATGAATTCAGTATCATGAATTCATCTATGATCGACAACATGAAAATTCTAAAAGGAGTATAAGATATCAGAAAAGGAGTATAATTGTACATGCATCTTAATAAATGATAAGTAGTAAAGTAAGAAAAATAAATAAATAAAAGTTATAGCCAAGATTCCATTCTTTAACTATGTATGTTTTTTATTTGTGGGCCCGCCATGGGGTGGGAAGGGATCAACTTCGCAACCCACCACCCATTAGTTGTCCGCTCTGCCCTGCCACACCATATTTTTTTTGGGCTCACAGTGAGGCATAGTAGGTTGGTTGGTCCATTTTGCCATCCCTACCTATCATGAGTGAAGTAATACTTCGGTTTCCTAGTTGTCTTATTGGAGCTGGCGGTATTTTTTCCTGTAAAATTATAAACATGTTTGTCTTATACAAAAACAATGATCGGTCCTAACATTTTGGTAATGGATATTACCTTGATTGCCCTGTCAAGATGTCTAACTACTTTTCCTGTATATGAACTATGTTGGGATCACAGATATACCAGGATGCCTGATGTTGAAACGGAGACGAATCCCATTGACCGAACTGTGGCTCATTTACTCTTTCATAGACCTGTGGAGCTAACTGGGAATTGTTCTGACAAATTGGAGACTCCTATTTCTGCTATGGTACAATGTGAAAGCAAAGAAGCTCCCATTAGATGCTTACCAGTGAAGGACTTGGAAAGTAATCAACAATTTCCTCACCTTGGGTTAAATAGTTATTGCCCATCATTTGGGGCCCAGCCCATGGATCAAATTAAAAACAGTCCCTGCATGGATACTTCAGAGAATGCATCTAGCACACAGGAGCTGAAGCCTCTCAATGAAGAATGAGGTTCTTCAGAAATATGAGGGTAATTAATTCCTACCTTATTACTTACATGCTTATTGCTATGCTTTCGCTGTTTGATTATGTGTGGATTGATTTGTAATGATAATGTTTTATTTCATTGTCAGCCTTCTGGATCATATAATCAAACGCAAGTATCACTGTAGAATCCTCGGCAGTCAGCACCAGTTTGACGCATGCATGTTATTAGTAATATTTACGTTTCTTCTGTTTAAAACATGACACTATGTATGTTAGCATCTCTGACCATACTTAAGGTCGTAACTGCCAAGTGGTTTAAATCATAACTACGTTAAATTTGTGTAGCAAAGCCACTCAGATGTCAAATTAATCAAGTCTGGGATGACTGACTTAGACCAGGCTTTAAAGTTGGCATGGTATTTTGTATGTACGACTTGCCAAAATTGCCCTTTAGCATGGATCAGTGTTTCATTATTTGAAACTAGCACAAAGATGAGTAGATTACAGATAGTTATAGATTATACATGTAATTATTGTCACAGTTTGTGGTGGTTATTGGAAAGGGTAATAATGGAAGAAGAGTGGTACATCGAAAAATAATTATGGGGAGTAACATTCTTCATATCGATAAAAACTTGTGATTTTTTGTTTTGGATAAAAACTTGTGATTTTTTGTTTTTGATTAAATATAGACCATAAAAAAATGTTACATGATCACTTGAAAAAATCACAAGACTTCCCGTGTTTGTTACAAGTTTGAAAAAAATTATTCTCAAGTATAAAATATTTTAAGAGTAGAATAACTTCCAATAACCTCTATCACTCAGTCATTCACATGGAAAAGGTTGGGAATAAAGATTCTCAAGGTGAAATTTTAAATATAAAAATTATTTTAATTTCTGTAACTATCATATTCATGGGAATGTTGAAAGATTTACCAAACACTTTTTTTAGAACATACATGGATTTTTTTTTTTGATAGACAAAGTAGTTACAAATGTGTTAGTTGTTAGAGGGGAGGGGGGAGTGGGGTTTGAACCCGTACACCAACATTTCACCATTAACATTCCTATCATTATACTCCTAGGAATGTTATTCCTAGAAGTAAGTTTACGTAACTTGAAACAAATGCCTCCTGATTTATTAATGTTGGAAATTGCAGTGTTTTATGGTTAGACATAATGATCAAAATTTAGTTCAACCACTCATAAAAATGACATTCTCTCTCCCCTTTAAGTGTATTACAGGTTTCAGCCAAAACATCACCAAAATTGTATCCAACATGGTCACATGGATTGGATATAACAAGTCATGATTTGTCTCAATAACTTGAATTTTCAGACTTGTTAAAGTAACTAAATAATTTTTTTTGGTGAGACGAATCATGACTTGTTATATCCAATCTTTTTAAGTTATTTTATTGTTCAAAAACTTGTTAAAGTAAAATAACTTAAAAATACATAAATTCAACACAAATTGCATTTCCTAGCTCTTCATTTCAACATGCAAATCTCATCATTCGATCTCCTAGCTTCCACAGTGACATACAAGTTGTTGTATTCAATGGAGATGTACAAACACAAGAGAAGCGACCAGAATCACTCACAACAGCTCCCTAGTTCGAAATAGCCCTCCAATGGTCCTCAAATCCCTCCAAATTGAAACCCTTACTCTTCAATCTTCATTAACGGATACCCAAAAGCAAATACAAACACAATTTCACAATGAGGGGCCTCCAAAATACACATGCAAGTGGATTTGTAGCTCAAGGAGTGGTGTTGAAGAGAACTCGGAATTTTGGTCCCCAAATATCTATAAGGAATTGAGGATAGTGACCATAACAAGAAGAGAAAATGTGTTTTCTAGAAATGAGAATGGGTGTCTCCAACAACGGTGAGTTAATGGTGGTGAACTGTTGTGAAGAAACCCTCCCCATTTCCTCTATTTCCTTTCACTCTCGAATACTCCCTCTCTCCCTCTCTAAGTTTGAGTTTTGCAAAACTAAAAATGAGAACATTGTGATGAAGAAATGTTCAGCTCTCTTGCTATATATGGTGAGTTAATGAGGGGAAATTGGGTCATTTGATGTGGCTGATTTAAAACAAAATAAATGTGGTTAACACTAATAAAATCTAACACTATCACTTAATTACCCCCTTTTAACTAATGTTTGGGTTTTAATTTTTGTACCCCCCTCCTTGGCCTTCATACCCCCATAATACAATTTAATACCAAAATACCCCTCTCATTTTTACCAAAAATCACATTTGGTCTAAAATTTAAGACTCTTAGGAATCATCACAAATAAGGTAAATCAGTAGTTTTTTTTTTTTTTTTAATTTTTCCGGATTTATATGGTTTGATGTTCAGTATGGAGTTGTTTGAGTTTTTAGGATTTATGTTAATAACATATTTAGGAGAAATAGAAATACACTACTGATTTATGTGGTAAGATAAACCGAGTTGTTATTTTTAGACTCCGGAAACACTTTAATTACATAAATCCGGAATACTTTTTTGTGGGTTTCATGGTGGGCCATCTAGCTATTTCAGAATTGTACACAATGTTCTAGAACAGATATATCAGAAGTTTGTTAGTTGCATTTGTGCATTTCGTTGTCACCTGGAAATTTACCAATGAATAATTAGCAGAATTTGAATCCCAACTTTCTACGCATCCTTGATTTCTTCTTTGGAGGTTTCGTTGGAAATACTAGTACTGCAATAGAAAAAGAATATGCAGATATGTAGAACAAGAATATATATAGTGATTGCGCAAGATATAACACTATAATATAGGTTTGAATCCTTTAGTTTGAATGGATGCAAATGTACCAGAAGTTGATAATGACAGAAAATGCCTTTTCACGAACATAAGTGGTTCATATCATTTATTTTCAAATGAAATAGTATAGTAGTAAAAACTAACTACGGAAACATCAATAGGAGATGATTCCGTAGTCATTTTTACACTCCGGAAACATCTACGCAAGATGATTAAAATCTGCATAAACTTCGTAAATTCATTCAAAATTGAATTCTAAACATCAATAGGAGATGATTCCGTAAAAATGCAAGTATTTTTCCCGAGATTGACTACTGAAACATCAATAGGAGATGTTTAGTAAACTTTCCCAGAGTTGAAACTTTTTGTTTTTAGTAAGAAGCGAAGTTGGAAGTTTGACACAAAAGGGGGGTATAAGGTCTAAGGGAGGGGGTACAAAGATTAAAACCCCTAATGTTTGTATGAATTAAATACCACAATCATAGACTCAATTAATTGAATCCACAAAGCAAAAATGCAAATTAAATCACATAACAATATCGAAATCAATAAATCAACCAATGATTCAGTCACTTAGCAATCAAAGTAATAAAATTACTTTGGGTGTTGCTTAATGAAATTATATCAACAATATTTACTTGATAAAACACAAAAATAAAATATAAAAAATAATTATTTCGATAACATTTAGTGCTTTCTCGTCGGGACTCGAAAGTAAAACAATAATTTATAAATAACAAAATGCTTAATTATAAAAAGTAAAGATATTTATAAAGTCATAATACAAAATTAGTTATAAACATCTTTACTTTTTATAATTAAGCATTAGTTATAAACAAAATTAGTTTTGAATAACAATGTTTTTGAACTTTATTTTGTCTAGGACACACTGTTGTAGCTGCGGATTTGGATAGTACAAACTACAAACAGAAAAATGGTGGATAACATTGTTGATGTGATATTGCTCAGGTAAAAAAGTGGTAACGAGATTTTTAGAAATTTTAGTAGTTTACATGAACAGATTATACAATTTTAATTTTAATTTGATTTATCCAGATAGTGAGATGTGACATTTTCTTGAAAAATATATGTAGGACCTTATGAGCAAGTTTTCAGCATCTAATGATATAGCTGAGAATAGTGGTGGAGTCCAAACAAGTACAGAAGGAAGAAATGTTGTTGAAGGAGGAGTGGAGGACCAATTTATGTCGTTGATATATCTACAGACTCACAAGAATCCCCTAACGCTAAAAGAATGATGCCTGATAAGGTATTTGATCCAACTAATTCAGCAACTCTAAGGTGGAATAATATGGGTTGGAGTCTTTTGATAACTCTAAGTTGTATTCTTGGGTGCTTTTTGCAATGCATGCACCATTCGGTGTTCTATTTTACATAGTATTTTTGTACACAACACTATTTTCACTAATAAGATTGCAGTGTTTTTTATTAATTAAGAGCTATTCTTATTGTGTCGTGCATTTCTTGCTACTATATTTGATAGTTTTTTATATTTAGATGTCCTCACATAAAGAATACAAGAGAATAAAAATGTCCTCTCATGACAATATGGGCATAATTAGGGGTGACAATTTTTATCTGTTGGTATGAGGACGGGGAAAAACCCCCCGCAATCAATTAGGGGTTGGGGACAGGGACCATATCTCTGTCCTAAATATATTACATAAATATTCGTATTATATATATAAAAACTTTATTATAAGTAATTGCTTTTTTAGTCGTTTTATATGTATTTTTAATTAAATATATTAATAAAATATTGAAATATGCTAATTTTATATTTTTATTCTTACTTATACTTTTTAAATATTAAAATAGCAAAGTTAGAAATTTTTTACTCTTTTTTAACCAAAAAAACATCATAGTAGGAGTAACTTTTATAATTTTTATATTAAAATGTGAAACATTTATTTTTTTAGTCTTACTTTTATATTTTTTCCCCATTTTATTATACTTAATTAATACTTTTGCTAATTTTTAATAAATTTATGGCATCTTGATCACAGGGACCGTGGGAATTTGTGGGGAAGGGGATGTGGGAGGAACCCCCCTAAGACGAGGATTGGGGACGAGGATGGGGGATAATTTGGGAGGCAGTGACTGGGAGTGGCAGGTATTCCCCACCTTAGCTGCCATCCCAACGAATAATCAAAGAAATTCGAGTTTTGTTTCTGTGAATCATTTTGAAATTTCACAGTGTAAAAAGTGAAGAATTTTTGTATTGAAGAATATTTATTATACTTAATTAATTAAACTATGGTCAATATTGAATTATTTTCAGTTTGTTTTTGTCTTTTCATGCAAACTCAAAAATAAAAAATTAAATATTAATTTTTCCAAAAAATAAATAAATCAAATATTAATAATTTTAGGAAAATAATTATTTTTTATTAATTTTGAGTTCAAATCCTTTCAGAGACGGTTGTAAAATGGTCATTAGTGCCACTTTGATTAATAAAATTTCACATTTTCCCAATTTTTTTATTTAAAATTACTAAGGTAACTATTATATTTATTTAATTATAAAAATATACTTTACATTTATCTAAATCTAATAATTAATTTTACAATTTGCCTAAGCTTTAAATGAAATACACAAAAAAAAGTTCTATCATTTTACTATTTTTTCCAAATTTGCTCAATTATACTTATTTATTTGTTATCAGTATTATGAATATTATTTTTGTCTTTATTATTTTAAATTAAATAACTATCCAAATCATTAAAATAACTTAATTATTTAAGAAATTTGACATTTTCAAACATCAATTCTCCCGTGCAACGCACGGGTCGGGATACTTGTTTTATTAATACTAGTAGCATACTCGTGCATATGCACCGGTGCTGCCAGATTCTTTTCATGAACGAACTTAGACATAATTTAAATAATCTGGACAACACCTCGTGAAAAAAAGACAAATTTATAGTAGTTAAAAAATGAGTCTCAAATAAAAAATTAGATAAATATTAAAATCTAAAAATGTAAAAGTATTATTTAAAAACAATCTGTGCATTTATCCTGTGTTCTTTTATATATTAGTGTCAGTGTTGTTATCCCGTGTTTTTTTTATATATCAGTGCAGCTATATCGTGTTTTTACATACATCATTGCAATTATCCCGTGTTTTTTTATATATCAATAAAGTTATCACGTGTTTTTTAATATATTATTGAAGTTATCTCATAATTTCAATTGATTATTTTTAGTTGATTAATAGATTATAGTAGACAGTAACAGATAGATGGTAGATTATCAAATATTTCTATGAAGTGTTTTTTATATATCAGTGCAGTTATCCCGTGTTTTTATACATATCATTGCAGTTATCTCGTGTTTTTTTTATTACATATCAGTATAGTTATCCCATGTTTTTTATATATCAGTGTTGTTATCTCATAGTTTCAATTGATTATTTTAGTTGATTAGTACATTATAATAGATAGTAAAAGATAGATAGTAGATTATCAAATATATCAGTGCAGTTATCCCGTGTTCTTTTATATATCAGTATAGTTATCCCGTGTTTTTTATATATCAGTACAGTTATCCTGTGTTTTAAATATTAATCAGTAGTTGAAATAGTCATTAAGTTTTCCTTTTTTTATATATTAATATCGTGTTTTTTTATATATCAGTGAAGTTATCCCGTATTTTTATATATTAGTGCAGTTATCTCGTAGTTTAGATTGATTATTTTAGTTTATTAGTAGATTTGTTTTGATTTGAATTTCGAAATTTGAAGAGAAAAAAAAGAGGGGAAAGTTAAAAAAAATGGGAGTGGGAAGAAAGTGCATTGGGAGAAGAAATTTGAAAAAGAATGTGATAGTATGTTGTCTTTAGTTAGATGAGTTCTCAAATAAATAGGGAAACTTGTCTGAGTAATTTAAGTATGACTTGTTTGTATAAATAGATATTAGATTAGTAGATAGTGGGTAAAGAAAGTTGGTGAGTTTAATTTGAATTTTGAATTTTGAAAAAAAAAAAAGTAAGAGAAAGTTGGAAAAAAGTGGGAGTAAATTACAATGTTGTCATTATTCAGATGAATTGTCAAGTAAATAGGGAGGCTTGTTTGAGTAATTTAAATGTCGTTTGTTTGTATAAATAGATTAAGTGTGGTTTGTTTGTATAAATAGATAAATAGATATTAGGTTAGATAGTAAATAGGAGTAAATTGTAGATTATTTAATATTAATTTAAATATATTAGATTATATAGTGGATTAAAAAAATTGGGAAAAGAAATATTTTTAAATAAAGGGTGTGAGGCCACTTATAATAGATGTGTTAGAAGTAGGAAATATTGGGAAATGTGAGATTGAAAGAGAGTGAGTGAGAAAGGAAGAGAAATTAGAATTAAAAAATGATAAATAAAATAAAAGTGGTGATGTGTCAAAAAAGTAAGATGTCTAAAATTGTAATTTTGTAAGTTGTTTATTATGTTTTGTGGTGGCTCTCCGGAGAAGAAGAAGATGGAGATGGAGGAAGAAGATGGAGAGTGATTTATTATGTTTTGTGTTTTGTTCAATTTGGTCCCTTATGTTTTTTATTAGTTTCAAATTGGTCCCCCATTGGCCATGTCATTTAATGATGACACGTCAGATTGGACATTTGGGACGCCACGTCAGCAGTTAACTGCCAGCGTGGCGTCCGTTAAAGTCATGGATGAAAAATTACAAAAAAGGACCAAATTGACACAAAAATGAAAGATGAGGGACCAAAACGAGAAAATAAAAAGATAAAGGACCAAAACGAAATTAAGGCCAAAGATAAAGGACCAAAACAGTAATTTAGCCAAATTATTTCCAGAATAGCATCTCTAGTAAGCAATTCAGAGTTCACAGCTTCAATGTTAGAAGAACCAGAAACATACTGCTGCAATGTGGGCGGAGGCTTGCCAAAGACAGCCTGATAAGGAGACATCCCTGTAGCACTATGTATGGAAGTATTGTAGTGCCACTCAGCCTAGTGCAAGTATTTTCCCCAAGTGCGAGGCTGTTGGTGAGCAAAACAGCGAAGGAATTGTTGGAGAGTTTTGTTAACGACCTCGGTCTGACCATCGCTTTGAGGGTGATAAGCGGAGGACATACGCAGCTTCATTCCACTTAAGCGAAACAATTCTTGCCAAAACTTGCTCAGAAAGATAGGATCACGATCGGACACGATACTCTTAGGCATTCCATGGACAGAACTTACCATTTTTGCAAACAACTCAGCAACTTTTATAGCAGTGAAATTTGTAGGCAGCAGACCGAAATGTGAGGCTTTAGAGAACCTATCCACAATGACAAGGATCACGGTATGGTTTTGGAAAGAAGGGAGCCCCACGATAAAGTCCATTGAAATGTCTTCCCAAATGTTCGTAGGGACCGACAAAGGTTGCAGCAACCCATAAGGTAGGTGAGTTGGAACCTTAGTTTGTTGACAGATGATGCAAGGCTTAACAAAATCTGAAATATCTTTGCTCATTCCATCCCAATACACATTATCTTTCAATCTCCCAAGAGTCTTAGTGATACCACTATGTCCCCCAACCAAAGAGGAGTGGAATTCCTCCATTAAAATAAACTTAAGAGGAGAATCGGCAGGAATATATAGCTTGCCTTTAAAGAACAACATGTTATTAAGAAGTTGAAAATGAGGGTACCTCTCTGGAAACTGCTTTACTTGAGAACAAAGATGGATGAAATTAGGATCAGCTTGGCAAACCTTGGTCACCTTGTCAAAGAATTCACAGTGAGGCACCGAAAAACCGAGACATTGAGCAGGAGAGTCATGAATCCGAGATAATGCATCTGCTACACTATTTTGTTTGCCTGGCTTGTAGAGAATATCATAAGAATACCCAAGTAATTTAGCCAAATAGAATTGTTGCTCCGGAGTTTGAATTACTTGAGTCATGAGTTCACGGAGGCTCTTTTGATCCGTGTGAATGGTAAACTTGCGACCGAGAAGATAAGTGCGCCATTTCTTGACAACGGAAGTGATGGCACAAAGCTCACGAACATAAGTAGAAGCACGTAACAATTTGGGGCAGAACTTCTTACTAAAGTAGCAAATAGGATGACCTCATTGAGACAAAACAGCCCCCATACCCACTCCCGATGCATCTGTGTCAATGCAGAAATCCTCATCAAAGTTAGGAAGGTGTAACACTGGAGCTCTAGTCATTGCATCTTTGAGAGCTAAGAAGGCAGCTTCAGCAGTATCAGACCAATGAAAGCAATCAATTTTGAGAAGATCAGTCAACTGAGCAGCGATAGTAGCATAGTGAGGCACGAATTTTCGATAAAAACCCGTCACACCGAGGAAGCCCCGAAGCTGTTTCAGAGTCTTTGGCACCGGCCACTCAGTCATTGCTTGAATTTTTTCAGGGTCTGGCGCCACTCCATGAGAAGACACAATGTGTCCCAAGTAAGAAATTAAAGCTTGACCAAAGGAGCACTTAGAGCGTTTCAAGAAAAACTGATTGTCCAGCAACAAGGTGAACACAATAGTCAAATGATCAATATGATCCTGTAATGATTTACTAAACACCAAAATGTCATAAAAAAAAACTATAACAAATTGACGCAATTAAGGTTGAAACAAAATGTTCATAGTAGCTTGAAAAGTAGAAGGTGCATTGCATAAACCAAAAGGCATAACCAGAAATTCATAATGTCCTGGTGAGTCATAAAAAAGCGATTTTGAGATATCACCGAGTGCATTCGGATTTGATGATAACCCGAACACAAGTCTAGTTTGGAGAAGAAAGTGGTGTCGTAGAGCTCGTCTAGTAACTCATCCACTGCCGGAATTGGAAAACGATCCTTGATGGTGATCGCATTCAAAGCCCGGTAATCCACGCAAAATCTCCAAGAGCCATCTTTCTTTCGAACTAACAACACAAGTGAGGAAAAGGCACTGGTACTAGGACGGATAATACCTTGGTTTAACATCTCCTGGATTTGAGTTTCAATTTCTTGTGTTTGGAAATGGGGGTAACGATAAGGTCGTACGTTCACGGGATTGGAATTGGCTATCAAGGGTATTTGGTGGTCAGTGAGGCGTGGGGGAGGTAGCTGAACAGGGGGTTCAAAGATAGGATTGAATTTGTTAAGGAGGTTGGCTATTTCTGGGGGGTAGTTAATCTCAAGTGGTGAAGGTGGAGGGTGATTAGGTGGCTGGAGGTAAAGCTGGATAACGGTGTCAATTGAGTGAGTAGACACCATTCTTTGCATCTGGTGTAGTGAAGCCTCAAGTGGAGGAGGTTTGGTCTCACCTTGCAAGCGAACCGTCTCCCCATTGACTGTGAATTGCATCGACAAATTATCATAATCAGTCAATATTGGCCCAAGAGTTCTTAACCACTGAATGCCAAGCACCAACTCAGTTCCACTGATAGGCAAAACATAAAAATCAACAGAAAATTCATGAGAACCAATGGTCAAATGCAACTGATGACACATATGTGAGCAATGAAGCTCTTCACCATTACCAACAAGGACTTCAAAATTCTCAGTAGGTTTACACGGAATGTTCAATTGCTTGATGATACGATCTTGAATAAAATTGTGGGTACTTCCACTATCCACCAAGATAGAAACATGTTGCTTACCAATGTGACCCAATACTCTAAGGGTTTGGGGTATAGCATGACCCATGAGGGCATGTAAACTGATTTGAGCTGAATGGGTTAATGTTTGGGTAGGGTTTTCTGTGGTTGATGTAACACCCCCTTATCTAAACAATTTGAATCTACTAAGTTAAAATCAGAGTTTCAAAATCCACTCAAAGGAGTGCTACATTTGGTGATTAAAAGGAAAACAGAAATTCAATTAAGTTCAAAACAGTTTCACAGCATTATACAAGCATGCAGTCATGCGCATCACCCACGGCAAAAAGTGGTCTCAAATTTCATCATATAAGGCACCTCGGCCAGTAACACAACAAGTCATATTACATAGTAATAGTTACACAAGATGTGATAGTTTTAGTTTCAAAAGACTATCTAGCAAAATATACAAGTTCAGCATACAAAACACTAAACATAATCTACTCGGCCCCAACCCAGTGTTACACGACTGCAGCAGCACACGACCGACTTGAGCTAGGCACAACCATCACTCATGAGTACGCAAGTTGCCACGAGAGCAGCAACAAAAGCGGCTAGGGTGAGTCTCTTAACACAAGTAATATAATGTGAAGAAAGCTTAAGGATAGAGATAGTACTAAAAACACCTCGGCTCAACCATTTACGCTTACTCACCGATAGCTCAATTAATCACAACAATTATCAATCAGCTCAAATCACAACAATTCATGTAATGTATGCATGTATGCAACCCATCCATTGTGGCATTATGCAACGAGGTACCTCCACCGTCGTTATTTAGCCCGTCGGCATCTCCGTCGTTAACTCGTCGTTATTTGATATGGAGACCAGAAGTCCTACCATATCAGAGGCCGAGACCTCCTCCGTCGTAATATGCACATGAACATGTGACTTCATGACAAATACAATCACACACACAACAATCATAACGCATGTGAATGTTTACACCGCCGCTCACCGTCGTTACTCGCGCGTTTCTACTACTCGTTACTTGCCGCTCACACCGACGCCTACACCACCTAGACATCATCACGGTGCTAAGGTCGACTCTACAACAGGTAGAATCACCTTAGGACTTACAACCGACCTCTCACCACCTCGGCAATCCATGGTGGACTACTTGTCACACCGAGGACCACAACGACACTTAGGGACCAAAATGTCACCTAAGGACCAAAATGGACTTAATCGCTTCCCTTACTTATGCACATTGGTGCTAAAGTAACACTCCCGAGAGCGCCCCACAATGTGTTAGACAACATTGGCGCTTAACCTCACCTCGGCACACTATATGTGTACCTCGGCTAACCACGCAACATTACCTCTAAGACACTATGTGTGTACCTACTAACCACACTCACACCCTCAATTTGACAACGCACTCACGCCACGCACGCACTTACACCAAAATCATCTAAGTCATGGGAAATCACTTCTCAGTATTCCCATGGTTCAGTTCACCTACACTTAGGCACTTGGGCGTTCACCTCGGTGACGCTACCTCTACCGAGGTCCTCTACACCCTCGGTAACCTAAGGCGAGACACCTACACTTCGGTTTATGCGTCCCTACCCCTCGTTAATGGTGTTTAAACACATACTCTCCCTCAAACTCACCAACAGACCCTCAACACTAAGATACTCTAAGCGTTGACTTCCCTCAACTCGGTTTCCCTCACTCTAAGCTGAAGGGGAATTCGGTTTACGCGCGTAATAAAGCGCTTAACCCCCATTTTACTTCTTTTACTCTGTTTCTCTACTTAGACTCAACATGCAAGCTCATCTCCAGCTCACCACACTCATGCACACTCGGATACTCACTCATTTGCTCTGATCCTCTCCTTAACTCTACATGCAAGCTCATTTCTTCACACTACACTGATTTACACTTTGATGCCTCACCATGCAAAGCTCACTTGCACCACATACTGCATGCAGAGAGAGTCACACTCCTCTCTCTTTCCCAACCGATCACCGTCGTATCTCACCACAAATCTCAGCAAGGAGCAAAACACAGCAAAGATACATCATGTATAACACATAAAACACACATGCAAGGTGATCAAAACCACTCACACCAAAACACTATCAAAACACAGAATATTACAAGGATTAAAAGACCCCCTAACCTTAATGATTCGAGAAGAGATGAGAAACCTTCACTCTCCAACAAACCACAGCAACAAGCTCTCCTCTCCTCTCCTAGCTTGAACTCTCCACGCTCAAGTTCTCTTCCTTCTCTCTTCGGTTCTCACTTCTCTCTCTACTTCCTCAATTTAGAAACTTAACTATATTTTTGAACTGAATGGGAATGTTCCCCTACGGAGGTACCATTTAACATGTCCTTAAAGGACTTAAATGGGCCTTGGCCTTATTTAGGCCGTGGGCTTCCACTACCCACACACCCTTCCTAATTTAGACACTATCCTAAAGAGTACACATGCTTAACACTCACTTAATTACTTGACTTAAAAGTAAAATGTTGCAAACCCTTAATAACTCAACTAAGATAATTAATTGAATTATTTTGGGGTGTTACAACCCTCCCCTACTTAGGAGATTACGTCCTCGGAATCTTACTGTTGTGCGAAAAGTAGTTGTGCAAGTGTACACAATCGCAACAAGTAATATACTGATAAGTAGAGTTCGTCTCCACAGGGATTGGTATTAATTTTAGAGTTTAGAAAGGAATTACACTTAGAGGGACAAGTAGCAAATAGTTGAGTAACAAAGTTTCAGTTGAACAAGAGTTGTTTAAGGTAACAAGTTAAAAAGTAATGTAAACTATGAGAGAAATAAGTTGGATTGCTTTCACTATGTAAATTCCCAGAAACAAGACGCTATAACGTCACACGCTATAGCGTTAAGCGCTGTTGCAAATATTTTGTACCTTTCAGTACTAGCGCCAGGGTTTCACTACAAGATGCCTATGTCTAGGTTCTAAATAGGTTCACCCCTGTATAATCCAGATCCCACAGCTTATGCTTTATAAACTATTGCAACTTCTATGTCTAGAGGAAGCAAAAATTGGTTAAATGTCTTCAACCAACCTTATCATTTATATTAACCCTTGAGTTCTTTCTATGGTTCATGTCTGAATCCACAGAGATACCTGTTTTACGTGGCCAAATATAAAACAAGTTTGGAAGAGTTATCACACAAGGATTAAAACACAAAACGTGAGAAATTATATACGTAGTATTAAAGGTTCATTACAAGCTATAGCAACCCAACTCAAAGAGTTTAGCTCATGTTGAGCATCATCAAAATAACACAAATAAAAGTACTTGCATTACCGTAGGTAAGAAGGAAAATACAAGTGCAAAAGATACAAGCTTGAAGTCTCCTAATCATCCACGCAAAGATGGCTCATCATCAGCCTTACACCGTGAGAAAATATAGGAATTACAAGGGAAGAAAAGTAAATTAACAAAAGCTTCAAAAGTGTATCAATGGAGAGAAGAAAATGTCACCCCCTCTCTCTCTACCAATACTCTCTCTATATCCGTGGGAAGAGAAGGAAAATCAGCATCTATCCCTAGCCTTCTAGCATGTGGTACAAATCTCCTCAAAAGTCAAGAAAGGTGATGTTTGCTTTTTCACCAACTCCACTATTCCTCACTCATGCGATGCCAAGTGTCCACACATATCCAATAAAATCCGCACATGTCAGCAAGCACAGTGGACACAAGATATGGAGCTTGGATTAATGAGCTTGGCGCCAAAATTGCACTTTTCCTTTAGATGCTCAGTTGATCTGCCTTCTTGACGCTATAGCGTTAGACGCTATAGCGCTAAACACTGCACTACTTCACAAAATACATCAAAACATTCACCAGGGCACCAAATGTGCCAATTTCATAGCAAAGCAGTGTTTAGCTCTCCCTTTCCTAATATTAACATAAATACAAAGAATACTATACTAATATTACTTGAGAACTTACTTAATTTAATGATTAGAGGTATAAATAACTCATATAAATATGAGTTATCACACCCCCAAACTTAAACCATTGCTTGTCCTCAAGTAATGACACTTACAAAGACAACAAACTGACACTTATTCACAACACACATGCCCTGATCAACACTTCATTTCTACACACACTCATTCAAATATATTCTCAATGGGCTAATAATTCAGATCACACTCACACCAACACACCAATGCATTTATTCAACTTCCAAGCTTATTACTGCTCAATAGTGCGTGTGTGATCTCTTGACTCATCTCAATTCCTAGCTAGATTTGGATTTCTCTTTAGCCTTGGAAAGAATGGTCTTCTTTTGGTGACATCAAGAACTTTTTCAAAACAATGACTAGATTAACATTTTCACACATAAATGGGGGAGTTTCAAACATGACAAAGGGTTTAACTAGGCATTTCAGGTCTATGGTCAGCGCTCCTAACTTATTGAAACTGAACAACTCACGCTATAGCGTTTGGCGCTATAGCGCTTAGACTATGATACAGATTTATTTACTAGCTGCAGCCCCCTCATTACTTGGCTCCTCAGCAATTATTCTCTTTTTTTTTTTTTTTTTTTTACACACATGAGGCTTTGCCTCTTTGCCTTTGGGACAGCCTAGCTTTTGCTTCGGATGGCTACAGCTCTACAACATATTTACATTGAACTTCTAAGTCACTGACCACCCTAAGACCTTTGTACCTAACCTTTATATAGCCCAAACACCCCCAAACTTTGCTTCAAAAACTCTTCAAGTTTTTAGTCAAGCCTCGATCTCACCTTGGTTAACTCAGACTAGCCTAAACCTCAGATAGTCCTCGGCTAGCTAAGTTTCTACTTAAGCACAGAGATTTATGTGTGGGAGCAATAATAAGCAAAGATTTTATCTAAAAGCACGGCTCTCTTACTCACTCACACAATCATCACTAAAACTAGCCCAAAGAGAATGCATTCAATGATTATACTTAAAAACAAAACACTTGAAACAGAACATTGATAACTTTAGGCCCTCCCCCCACAACAAAAGTGAGCAGTGTCCTCACTACTCTTAAAGAACTAGGGAGAAGCCTAAGACAAAACAGAAACAAAATAAAACAAGTTTTTAAACATTTGTGAAGCGCAAGGCAGACGCTATAGCGCTTCACAACTTATTGCAACATACAGCACAACGAGAACTACTACAGCAGAATGGGAAATTCATTTTTTTATTAGACCAGACCTGGTCCTTGAACTGACACGAGTTGGTTGAGGAGGCTTTACAGCCTTTTTCTTCTTCTTCTCTTCCTTCTGGCCTTCCTCAGGCGCTATAGCATCAGACGCTATAGCGCTGCCACCAGGGGCTTCCTTTTCTTTTGCTGCCTTCATCTCTGCTAACTTGCTAGCAGCCTCCTTCTCCTGTTCAGACACTTCCTTTTCAGCTTCTTGTGCTTCTGGATGCACACTCTCTTCATCATCTTCCTCAATCACAGTAAGCTTTGCTCCTGGGCTCCTTCTTGCAGATACATATGTCGGCCTCTTTGTTGCCACATGCTTCTCCTTCAGATTTCTGCTTGGTGTGCCAGATGGCACTGGGCCTTGCACTACCTCCCTGGGAGGGCTATCAGCCATAGCCTGGGCTTCTTCTTCAGAACCTGCAAGAATGTTAGTCTTTGATTGTGGGCTCCTTTGGGCTTTTTGCTTAAGCCTAGGAGATTTTGTTGTGCTTGACACAGATGATGATGGACTTTTCTGCACTGCAGGCGCTATAGCATCAGACGCTATAGCGCTAGCTGGGCCTTCAACAGGATTTTGGGAAATAGATTGTTGTGGTGATGCAGGTGCTGGACTTGGTTCTTTTGTGGGAATTGGGGATTGGACAGATGGTTCTGGTTGTGCTGGCTCATTTAGATTTGGTGTTTTCTGTGTAGGTGGGGGTGATGTTTCTTTTGATGGGATGGGTGGAGGGATGGTTGCTGCAGATTGGGGTGTTTCAGGAATAATTTGATCTTGGGCTGGTGGTGAAGGTATTTGTGGTGAAGGGGGTCTAGTGGGGCTAGGTGTGGGATCAGCAGTCACTTCCTCATATTCTTCACTCTCTGATCCTTCCTCCTTTTCTGGGCTCTCCTCACCAGATTTCTCCTCACTCTCAGAATCTTCATCCTTCATCATCATTTACTTCCTTCATCAGCCTCCTAGTCTCCTCTTCATCTTCTTCACTGAGTTCCTCCAAATCTTCAAGTGTTTAAGGATTCTTCATCGCTCACCTTTGTTTTCTTCTTAGCAGACTCCTTCCTTCTTCAAGGCGGGGCTCCTTGGTCTCTTTTTGAGTGCCTCATCGAGAGGCCTTTTACTCACCCTTTCTTCTTGTTGAGGTGGCTCCTTCACACCTTCTTCCTCAATCACCATTCCGGGAAACACGGAGGTTCCAATAATTCCTTTCCCCCGACAACTTCTCCATGACAGCTTTTTCCCACTCAAACTTTGCCTTTACAAACTTGCACAAGGCTTGTTGGTTCTTTTTCAACTGATTAAGCGCTATAGCATCAGACGCTATAGCGCTAGCACTTCTTTGCCTGGGCTTGAATACAAAGAGGATATCTCCTCGAGGAGTTCTCCTCTCATCACGAATCTCAATTTCTACCTCACCGCTTACACAACTCAAGAATTAAACAAGGAAAATACAGACACCGTCGGTCTTCAATCGCTTTTCTCAATCTCCCTTGCAATGATCTTGCCCACATCAATGCTCTCACCTTCCAAAATAGCATCCAGTACTATTAACCTGTCCTTCTCCACATTGGTTGTGTGGGAAGTAGGCATGAGTGAATGCCTGATAAAAGTAAACCACATGGCAGCTTCATCCACCAGAAATGCTTTCTTCACCTTCAATTCAGATCCAAACCTTTCCCACGTAGCTTCCTCCACACAGATTCTCTTCTTGACCTCCTCCATTTCGTCACAGCCCCACGTATCAAGCTTTTTCTCTAATGCTTTACCAGAATACCCTAACTTGAAGTGCTCATTGATGGCACTTGGGCTGAAGTCAACCATCTCACCCCTAACCATGGAATAGGTTTGGGGTTTTCCCCCTTTTGGAGGAGGAATGCCTTTGTAAAATTCTCGCACCAATGGCACCACATATTCCCCTCTGTGCTTGATGAATTTCTGCCACCCTAGCGCTATAACAGTAGACGTGAACACATCAGGGGCTTTTTCAGTTTTAAAACCCCTTTCTGCGATGAAATTCATCTTCCAGTAACGCGCAGGATCGTCCTTTGGGTCTATAGCTCTAGAGGAACTGGGTTCTGAGGTCTTGGTCTTTCTCTGGGGTTTTTCAATTGAATGTTTCTTCACCATTTTGAGATTTTTGAAGAGGTGAAAGTGATTTGTGAATTTCTGAACTTGTTGCGAGATCGGTTGCAGAGAGAAAAGGAATGAAGTTATGGTAGGATGGGGGTTAGGGAAGAAGAATCAACGGTTAGAAAGAGAGAAAGAGAAGGGAGTGGTTGAGTGAGAGGTTATTGGGAATTGAATGAGGTGACCGTTGTTTGATGGGGCGGAGTGACTGAAGTGATTGGGGCTGTCACACGTGGGCGCATAGGGTGAAGCAGTTGAAGTGCACAGAGCGCGCGTGCCACGTCATTGATAACCGTCCCATACTTTGAAATAAAAAATGTTTCTTCCTGCCAGCTACCACCTCTTGACGCTATAGCGTTAATATCACACTTTGGGTCTTCAATTTTCCAAATTCCTCAACACAAAAATTTTCCCTCCTGCAAAATAAAACAAAAATAAAGGAAATGTTGATTAGTAAAACCTTGGGGTGCCTCCCAAGAGCGCTTGTTTTAAGAGTCTTCAGCCTGACTTCTTCTTTTGATGTTAGGGATCTTGAAGATCAATTGAGGTCTTGTCCCTCATCACATTGTCACCATGGTACTGCTTGACTCTTTGACCATTCACTTTGAAAGTAGTGTTGGTTGTTTGATCATATAAATCTACAGCACCATAAGGGTAGACCTTGACTAATTTGAATGGTCCAGACCATCTGGACTTAAGCTTGCCAGGAAACAATTTTAATCTTGAATTAAAGAGAAGCACTTGGCCTCCTTCAATCAGCTCTCTGTTCTGGATCTTCCTGTCATGCCACACCTTTGTTTTCTCCTTGTAGATAGCTGAGCTTTCATAGGCAGCATGCCTAATCTCATCAAGCTCATTCAATCGCAATAGCCTAGCCTTACCGCCCTATCAAAGTCAAAGTTGAGCTTTTGATGGCCCAATGAGCTTTGTGTTGTAATTCATCAGGAGGTGGCAAGCTTTCCCAAACACAAGTCTATAGGAGACATTCCCAAAGGTGTTTTGAAGGTCATCCTGTAAGCCCATAATGCATCATCCAAATGGATTGACTAATCCTTTCTTGAAGGTCCCACCATCTTTTCAAGCATCCTCTTGATCTCTATTGGACAATTCAGCTTGCCCATTTGTTTGTGGGTGGTATGCAAGTGGCAATTTTATGCCTCACTCCATATTTTCCCAATAGAGACTCAATCAACTTGTTCTGTAGTGAGAACCCTCATCACCGATAATTGCTCTTGGTGTACCATATCCGTGAATATGTTCTTCCTCAAGGAACTTGCTAATCGACTTGGCATCATTGTTGGGGAGAGCCACAACTTCAACCCATTTGGAAACATAATCCACAACCACCAATATGTACAAATTCCCATGAGAAGGAGGAAAGGGACCCATGAAATCCATGCCCCACACATCAAAGAGTTCAATCTCTAAAATGTTGGTTAAGGGCATTTCATGCTTGTTTGAAATGTTCCCAGTCCTTTGACACTTTGCACATCTCTTCACCAATTCCTGAGCATCCTTGAATAATGTAGGCCAATAATACCCACATTGCAAAAGATCTTTGCAAATTGCTCGGGTCCCTCCAAAGTGTCCACCACATGGTGAAGCATGACAATGCTCTAACACTTGAGGTTGTTCTTCTTCTGCAAGGCATCTTCTTATCACTTGATCTTGACATTTCTTGAAAAGAAAAGGTTCATCCCAATAATAGTCCTTTACTACATGGAAAACCTTTTCTCTCGTTGATAATTCAGATCCGCAGCACAACTCTACTCACCAAGTTATTCACAATGTCCGCAAACCAAGGAGCAAGATCTTGAGACGCTATAGCGTCCGTGTGATAAGCGGCAACCGCTATAGCGTTACACTTTTGCACAAGATATTGACAACAATTTCTCATCTGGGAAGATTTCTTTTATTTCACCCGGTGATGTACCGCACCTTCAAGCCTAGATAAATGGTCAGCAACCCGGTTCTCCACCCCTTCTTATCACGAATTTCCAAGTCAAATTCTTGGAGGAGGAGAACCCATCTAATTAGCCTTGGTTTTGCATCTTTCTTAGAGATCAAGTACTTGATGGCAGAGTGGTCTGTGAAAACAATAACTTTTGTGCCCACCAAGTACGATCTGAATTTATCAAATGCAAACACCACATCCAATAGCTCTTTTCTCGTGGATGTTGTAATTCAATTGTGCTTCTACAAGTGTTTTGCTTGCATAATATATAGAATGAAAGATTTTGTCATACCTTTGACCAAGCACAGCTCCCACAAAGATAGTCACTTGCATCACACATCACCAAAAGGTTTACTCCAATCAGAGTGACAATAACAGTGCAAGTGACTAATGTCCGTCTTTAATTTTCAAATGCCTCAAGACAGCTTCATCAAAATTGAATGTGATGTCATGTTGAAGGAGTTGACATAGAGGCTTTGAGATCTTTGAGAAGTCTTTAATGAATCTCCTATAGAAACCAAAGATGCCCAAGGAAACTTCTTATACCTTTGACACTCGAGGGGGTGGCAATTTTTCAATAACATCAATCTTGGCCCTATCCACCTCTAAGCCTTTCTTGGAGATCCTATGCCCTAGTACAATCCCTTCTTGCACCATGAAGTGACATTTCTCCCAATTAAGCACAAGATTTGTTTCTTCACACCTTATCAAGATCTCCTCCAAGTTGTCCAAACACTTCAAAACTATCCCCAAACACGGAGAAGTCATCCATAAAAACCTCCATAGATTTTTCAATGAAATCGAGAGAATATGGACATCATACATCTCCGAAAGTTGCAGGGGCATTACACAATCCAAAGGGCATTCTTCTAAAAGCAAATGTGCCATAAGGACATGTGAATGTGGTCTTTTTGGTCTTCGTGAACTATTGCTATTTGATTATAGCCGAGTAGCCATCAAGAAAGCAAAGAATAATCCTTACCAAAGAAGTCTCGCTCCAACATTTGGTCAATAAAAAGGAGAGGAAAGTGGTCCTTCTTTGTGGCCTTGTTCAATTTCCTATAGTCCATGCAGATCCTCCAACCGACCACTTTGTTCTTGTGGGAATTAACTCATTTTTGTCATTTGTGATCACGGTGACACCACCTTTCTTGGGAACACACCGCATGTGGCTCACCCATGCACCTTCGTCGAAATAGGATATACAATCCTCGCATCTAACCACTTGAGGATTTCCTTCTTCACCACTTCCTTCATTATGGGATTAAGCCTTCTTTGTCCTTCAATGCTATGTTTAGCATTTTCTTCCAACACAATCTGTGCATGCAGATTGTAGGACTTATCCCATGTATGTCGGACATTTGCCAACCTATTGCTTTCTTGTGCCTTTTCAGAGTTGCAATGAGCTCCACCTCTTGGTTTTGATCCAAACTAGCAGAAATGATGACAGTGTAGAGTCTCATTTTCCCCCCAAGTATGCATACTTTGGTGCTTGGGTAATTCTTTCAACTCTAGATCGGGTGGTTGAATAATAGAAGGCACACTCTTCTTGAGGTTTGAGTTTTCTTGCTCTAGTGACTCATATCTCCTAGCCCAAACCTCATTCACAGCTTGCTTGCCTTCTTGAAATTCTTCTTCTTCCAACAATTCATGTTCCTCAGTATTGTTAAGTACATTTCCCAAGTGGTTGTTAGTTTTTTGAAAATGTTTTTGAACCACTTGGTCAAGAGAAACCACAAAGGAACACTCTTCAGTATTGACATCTGGGAGCTTTAATGCATTCAGAACATTGATCTTCACTTCTTGATCATTAACTCTCATTGTCAATTCTCCTTTTTGTACATCAATGAGTGTCTTCCCCAGTAGCCAAAAAGGGTCTACCTAAAATGATAGGTACTCTGCATCCGCTTCAAAATCTAGAATAACAAAGTCAACAGAAAAACAAATTTATCTACCTTAATTAAAACATCCTCCAAGATTCCCTCGGGATAGGCAAGTGACCTATCGCCTAACCGGAGGCTTACGTATATGAGCTGGCGGTTCCTATACCCAATTGTGTGTAAATGGACTTAGGCATTAAGTTAATACTTGCACCCAAGTCACATAAAGCACGACCGTAATAAAAATTTCCAATGGAACAGGTATTGTGAAACTACAGTGGTCCTTTAATTTTCTGGGAGTTTATTTTGCATCAACATGCTACATTCCCACCATTGCCACGATTTAAAATTCTCCCAACCTTCTTTTCTTTGTCAAAACATCTTTCATAAATTTGGCATAGTTGGGCATTTGTTGTAATGCCTCAACTAGAGGAACATTAATGTGCAATTGTTTTAACACCTCAAGGAATTTATTAAATTGTTTGTCCTCATGTGCCTTTTTCAACCTTTGAGGGTAAGGGGAGCAGGATATTGGGCACCAATTTAGGTTCGTGTGTTCTGTTTGCATTTGACGCTATAGCGTCAGTGCTATAACGCTTGGAAAATTCTTTTCATTTTCAGCAACACTTGACTCTAAATTCTTGGGTGCAGTAGTTACCTCTTTACCACTTCTGGTGGTTATTGCTTTCACATGCTCCTTGCCTGGTGCATGAGATGAAGAAGGTTCAGCAGTAGAAGGAAGTCCACCGTTTTGCCTTTGAGTGAGAGCAGATGCAATCTGTCCCACTTGATTCTCCAGAGTTTTGATGGATGCTTCATGAGTCTGCATTGTTGTTTTACAATCACTGATGAATGACCTTAGCAGAGATTCCATTGAGTTATCCATAGCAGGAGCAGGAGCAGTCTGTCTTGGAGGTTGTTGTTGTTGCCTTGGAAAACCTGGGGGAATAGCATGAGCATTTGTGCTTGTGTTAGCATTGTTTCCTCCCCCCCACCTGAAATTAGGATGGTTTCTCCAACCAGGGTTGTATGTATTGGAATAAGGGTTGTTGCTCTTGTTGTACCCCACATAATTGACAGAGGCAGGGTTTGTTGTGCATTCTTCATACAGATGAGCCCCCCCACAGTATACACAACTGGCTTCTCCAGGAGGAGCTTGTTCAATTCTTCTTTGCAGATTGTCTTTTCAGCGCTTATAGCATCGACGCTTATATAGCGTTGGCGTGATTCAACTCCTTTATCATATTTGTCAGAGTAGCCACTTGGGCTGAGAGAGCAGAAACCTCACTCACTTCATGAACCCCAGCTACTTTCCTTGTAGAATTTAGCCTCTCAGTAGGCCATGAAGAACTGTTTATGGCAATGCGCTCTATGAGCTCACAAGCTTCATTATATGATGAGTTAAGAATCACCCCTCCAGATGAGGCATCTAGCATAGATCTAGTAGGTGCTTCCAGCCCATTGTAGAAAGTCTCCATCTGAATTACTATAGGAATTCCATGATGTGGACATTTCCTAAGCAATTCTTTCCATCTCTCCCACGCTTCATGTAATGACTCACCCTCTCTTTGCTTGAAGGATGTGATGTCATTCCTCATCCTTGCATTCTTGTTTGGTGGGAAATATTTCTCTAGAAACTTCTTTGTCATATCTTCCCAAGTTGTGATAGAATTGGACTCCAAGGAATTCAACCAAGCCTTTGCTCTGTCTTTTAAGGAATAAGGGAACAACTTCAGCCTGAAAGCATCCTCACTCACCCCTGGAATAATGAAATTGCTGCACACTTCTAGAAAGTTTCTCAGATGAGCAAAAGGATCTTCTTGAGTGGAACCTCCAAATTGTCCAGTTGTTTGGAGCATTTGGAACATCATAGGCTTGAACTCAAAATGAGTAGCAGTCACAACAGGCCTAGTGATGCTTGTTTCCATGGAATGTGGATCAAACACAAGATAATCTCTCATCATTTGCCTCTCGTCATTCACCATTTGATTGGGTCCTTGATTAATGAATCGTCTCTGCACTCAAAGATTCATCATCAACTTCAGTATGGGTAAAAGGACCTTGCCTTCCACCTCTTTGACCTCTTCCTCCAATAAGAGAGGGTGTTCTTCCACCCATTGAACCTCTAACAGTAGGATGAGTGTGCTCAGACATAGTTGGTCTGAGTTGTTGTAACCTTTGTTGGCGTCTTAGCCTTCTGAATCTTCTCTCTGGTTCAGGATCAAACTCAAAAGTGGGTGGTTCTGATCTGGGCATACGCTATAACGTCAAAAGCTATAGCACTTCCTGTAACACACCACAGAAAAATACCAAGATAAAACCTCCCTAAGGATGTAATAATTTCTAAACAATAAAAATTAAATGCAATCCCCGGCAACGGCGCCAAAAACTTGTTGTGCGAAAAGTAGTTGTGCAAGTGTACACAATCACAACAAGTAATATACTGATAAGTAGAGTTCGTCTCCACATGGATTGGTATTAATTTTAGAGTTTAGAAAGGAATTACACTTAGAGGGACAAGTAGCAAATAGTTGAGTAACAAAGTTTCAGTTGAACAAGAGTTGTTTAAGGTAACAAGTTAAAAAGTAATGTAAACTATGAGAGAAATAAGTTGGATTGCTTTCACTATGTAAATTCCCAGAAACAAGACGCTATAACGTCACACGCTATAGCGTTAAGCGCTGTTGCAAATATTTTGTACCTTTCAGTACTAGCGCCAGGGTTTCACTACAAGATGCCTATGTCTAGGTTCTAAATAGGTTCACCCCTGTATAATCCAAATCCCACAGCTTATGCTTTATAAACTATTGCAACTTCTATGTCTAGAGGAAGCAAAAATTGGTTAAATGTCTTCAACCAACCTTATCATTTATATTAACCCTTGAGTTCTTTCTATGGTTCATGTCTGAATCCACAAAGATACCTGTTTTACGTGGCCAAATATAAAACAAGTTTGGAAGAGTTATCACACAAGGATTAAAACACAAAACGTGAGAAATTATATATGTAGTATTAAAGGTTCATTACAAGCTATAGCAACCCAACTCAAAGAGTTTAGCTCATGTTGAGCATCATCAAAATAACACAAATAAAAGTACTTGCATTACCGTAGGTAAGAAGGAAAATACAAGTGCAAAAGATACAAGCTTGAAGTCTCCTAATCATCCACGCAAAGATGGCTCATCATCAGCCTTACACCGTGAGAAAATATAGGAATTACAAGGGAAGAAAAGTAAATTAACAAAAGCTTCAAAAGTGTATCAATGGAGAAAGAAAATGTCACCCCCTCTCTCTCTACCAATACTCTCTCTATATCCGTGGGAAGAGAAGGAAAATCAGCATCTATCCCTAGCCTTCTAGCATGTGGTACAAATCTCCTCAAAAGTCAAGAAAGGTGATGTTTGCTTTTTCACCAACTCCACTATTCCTCACTCATGCGATGCCAAGTGTCCACACATATCCAATAAAATCCGCACATGTCAGCAAGCACAGTGGACACAAGATATGGAGCTTGGATTAATGAGTTTGGCGCCAAAATTGCACTTTTCCTTTAGATGCTCGGTGATCTCGCTTTTCGACGCTTATAGCGTTAGACGCTATAGCGCTAAACACTGCACTACTTCACAAAATACATCAAAACATTCACCAGGGCACCAAATGTGCCAATTTCATAGCAAAGCAGTGTTTAGCTCTCCCTTTCCTAATATTAACATAAATACAAAGAATACTATACTAATATTACTTGAGAACTTACTTAATTTAATGATTAGAGGTATAAATAACTCATATAAATATGAGTTATCACTTACCTTAATCAAACAGCTCGGAATAGGCCTCCTTCATCTTGCTCTCTAGCTCCCAAGTAGCATGCTCACCAACAGCCTCCTACCCAAACCACCTTCACTAACTTGATTTCCTTTCCCTAAGAGTCTTTACTTCTGGCCTTCAATTCGATTGGCATTGTCTCCACAAAGGAGGTCGTCTCTCACTTGCACATCATCCATTTGAATGACATGGGACGAGTCAGGAACATACTTCCTCAGCTGAGATACATGGAACACATCGTGCAAATTTGACAGATTGGGTGGCAATGCAATTCGATATGCCACCTTCCCAACTCTCTCCAAGATTTGATAGGGTCCAATGAAACGAGAGGTGATTTCTTGGACCTCGTGAGCTCGTCCAACTCCGATCCACTGGGGGTGACTCTAAGGAATACATGGTCACCGGCTTGAAATTCTAAGTCTTTCCTTCTCTTGTCATGGTAACTCTTCTGTCTGCTTTGTGACGCCCTCATCTTCTCTCTAATCATCTTAACCTTCTCGGTAGTCTCCCTAACCAACTCGGGTCCCAACACAACCCTCTCTCCTGTCTCATGCCAACATAGTGGAGTCCTACACCTACGACCATACAATGCTTCAAATGGTGCCATTCCAATACTTGAATTATGACTGTTGTTGTAAGTGAATTCTATCAATGGTAGATACGTATCCCACGCACCTCCTTGCTCAAGCACACAAGCTCTCAATAAATCTTCTAAGAATTGGATAGTCCTCTCGGATTGACCATCAGTCTGGGGATGGTATGCCGAGCTCAAACGCAACTTGGAACCCAACGCCTCTTCCAAGCTCTTCCAAAATTCTGAGGTCAACCTTGGATCTCTGTCTGAAACAATACTCAAAGGGATTCCATGAAGCTTCACAATGACATTGATATAAATTTCTGCTAACCTCGGCACTGGGTATGTGATGTTAATAGGAATAAAGTGTGATGACTTTGTCAGCCTATCAACAATCACCCAAATGGTGTCAAACCCTCTTGTTGTCCTCGGCAACCCGGTTACAAAGTCCATGGAAATGCTGTCCCACTTCCATTCAGGAATATGCAACGGTTACATCAACCCTGCCGGCTTCTGGTGCTCCACCTTTGACTTCTGGCAAGTCAAACAAGCATAAACGAAACAAGCTACATCCTTCTTCATTCCTTGCCACTAGAATAATTTCTTCAAATCTTGGTACATCTTCGTAGCTCCTGGATGGATACTCAACCGACTTTTGTGACACTCTTCCAGAATAGCCTTCTTGATCTCTTCATCATCAGGTACACATATCCGTCCTCTGAACCTCAACAAACCTTGCGCATCCAACTCAAAATCTTTATTATCAGCTCGGCCAACACTTATAAACACATCAACCAACTTCACATCAACCTTCTGTGCTTCCCTTATACTAACCATGAACTCATTGGTGATCTTCAGCATCCCCAACTTAACACTCCGAGGTGTTACTTCATATACTAGGCTCAAATCTCTAAACTGCTCAATCGGGCCCAGCTCCTTTACCATCATTGATGACACATGCAGAGATTTCCTACTCGGTGCATCGCCTACAACATTGGCCTTCCCGGGTGATAGTTCGCATCAAGTCATAGTCCTTCAATAACTCCAACCATCTCCTCGCCTCATATTCGGTTCCTTCGATCAAACAAATCGCAAACTCTTGTGATCACTAAACACCTCGAACCTTGATCCATAAAGGTAATGCCTCCATATCTTCAATGCAAACACTACGGCGGCTAGCTCTAAATCATGGGTGGGATAATTCTTCTCATGAGTCTTCAGTTGCCTTGAAGCACACGCCACTACTTTACCTTCTTGCATCAGCACACAGCCCAAGCCTAACTTAGATGCATCACAATAAATCACAAAAGGATCCTCTGGATTAGGCAACGTCAAGATTGGCGACGTTGTCAATCTCCTCTTCAACTCTTGGAAACTCTCTTCACATCGGCCATCCCACACAAAAGCCCTATCTTTACATGTCAATTGGGTTAATGGCAACGCCAATTTGGAGAAACCCTCAATGAATCTTCTGTAGTAACCGGCTAGCCCCAAGAAGCTCCTCACCTCGGTGGCCGACTTGGGTGCCTCCCACTTCAACACAGCTTCAATCTTTGAAGGGTCCACCGCAATCCCTCTTTGGAGATCACATGGCCTAGGAAACTCACTTCCTCAACCAAAACTCACACTTGGATAGCTTCGCATATAACTTCTTCTCCTTCGTAACCTCCAAAGACTATCCTTAAGTGCTCGGCATGCTCTTCTCGCCGACTGGGGAGTAGACCAAAATATCGTCTATGAACACTACCACAAATCGATCTAAGTACTCATGGAAAATACGATTCATATACTCCATGAATACCCCTGGAGCATTAGTGACACCGAATGGCATTACTAAGTACTCGTAGTGTCCATACCGAGTTCTAAAAGCCGTCTTTGGTACGTCTTCGTCCTTCACTTTGATTTGATGGTAGCCTGACCTCAAATCAATCTTTGAAAATACTTGAGCACCCACTAATTGATCCATCAAGTCGTCAATTCTTGGTAGTGGATACTTGTTCTTAATTGTAACCTTGTTCAACTGTCTGTAGTCCACGCACAACCTCATGCTTCCATCTTTCTTCTTCACTAGCAACACAGGTGCTCCCCATGGTGACACACTTGGTCTTACGAATTTCCTTTCTAGCAATTCTTCCAACTGTTTCTTCAGCTCGGACAGCTCGGATGCAGACATCCTATAAGGTGCCATAAACACCGGTCTTGTTCCAGGAATCAACTCTATGGTGAACTCGATCTCTCTCTCAGGTGGAACATCAGGAATTTCTTCAGGAAACACCTCGACAAACTCTCTAACCACTGGCAGATCTTCAATCTTAACTTGATTCTCTACTGTCAATGACGCCCATAATGCAAACAGAGTAACCCCTTCTCCCAACAACTTGTGCACTTGCCTAGCAGGAAGTAGAGCCGATTCCTTCACCCGGCAGCTAGGAAAACTAACCGATCTTCGGTAAGAATGGATATGAACATGGTTGTCTACTAACCAGTCCATACCAAGGATGACGTCCATTCCCTCTAGTGGTAAAAAAATTAAATTAACAGAGAAGTCCCTGCCGAATATAGTCAGTGGGCACCTCGAACATACCAGAGAGGTAGTCACTGAACCCATAGCCGAAGTGTCAATGACCATCTCTCTTCCCAATGAAGACAACACTAAACTCAGTCTATTAGCACACATGGCAGAAACGAATGAATGAGTTGCACCAAGATCTATAATTGCAACCAGAGGAACACCATTGATATAACACGCACCTTTGATTTCGTTCACCACCTCGCACTCCACTAGTGCAAACACTTTCCCACGCGCCTTCTCTTGCTTTGGCTTAGGACACTTGGGACCGATGTGCCCCATCTCTCCACAATTGAAACAGACTATCTCCTTTCTCCCACACTCAGCAGATAGGTGGCCCTCCTGCCACATCTATAACACCTCTTCACCTCACCTTGCACTCCTCGCCTTGTGCCTGTGCAATCCACACTTGTAACAAGTCGAGAATAGCGAGGCGTCTCCCCTACTAGGCTTTTCTCTCCCCGCAGAGTTCCTTTTCCTCTACCACCGTAATGGTCATAAGGCTTCCAACGGTTACGAGGTTGGAAGGTCTTCTTATCCTTCCCCGCTCGGCTAGTAGCCATACTATCTTCTTCATAAATTGCGCAATGTCCACCAACTCGAGAAAATACCCTTATCCTTTGATACCCAATGGCTCGCTTGATCTCAAAGCTTCAAACCGCTTCAAACTTGATACACTTGGAGAACTCAAGAAGAGCTCGAGTGTAATGGGGATAGAACTTCGCCATTTCGGAAAACTTGGTAGCATACTCGACACCTGGCCATGTTACCTTGCTTGAGCTCCAAGAATTCCATCTCTTTCTTTCCTTTCACGTCTTCTGGGTAGTACTTCCTCATAAACTCCTCTTGAAAATATCCCATGTGATCCCTTCCCTCGCAGCCTTCCAACCTTTGAAGAGATTCAAGCCACCGATCGTCGGCTTCCTCAATGAGCATGTGAGTCCCAAACCTCACCTTTTGCTCATCGGTGCAATCCATCACTCAAAATTCTCTCTATCTCTTTCAACCATACTAGAGCCCCATCAGATCATACCTCCCCTTGAAGGTAGGAGGATTTTCCTCCGGAAAGTAGCAAGTCTACGAGCTCCAAAGATCCTCGGCATTCTCACGAGGTCGATTCCCATAGCATTTGCCATCGCTCCAACGCAGTTAGCCTATAGCAAAAGATCATTTCTTCCAAGCTCTTCCCACCATTTCTACTTCACCGATCACACAATCAAGAACTGGTTTAGAACGAGCCTAAGACTCGAGGCTTAAGACACTTAGACTCAATCTACTTGGTCGGACAAGACCGAACTTATGCTCTAATACCAACAATGTAACACCCCCTTATCTAAACAATTTGAATCTACTAAGTTAAAATCAGAGTTTCAAAATCCACTCAAAGGAGTGCTACATTTGGTGATTAAAAGGAAAACAGAAATTCAATTAAGTTCAAAACAGTTTCACAGCATTATACAAGCATGCAGTCATGCGCATCACCACGGCAAAAGGGTCTCAGCCCATCATATAAGGCACCTCGGCCAGTAACACAACAAGTCATATTACATAGTAATAGTTACACAAGATGTTATAGTTTTAGTTTCAAAAGACTATCTAGCAAAATATACAAGTTCAGCATACAAAACACTAAACATAATCTACTCGGCCCCAACCCAGTGTTACACGACCAGAGCAGACACGACCGACTTGAGCTAGGCACAACCATCACTCATGAGTACCTGCAAGTTGCCACGAGAGAAGGCAACAAAAGCAGCTAGGGTGAGTCTCTTAACACAAGTAATATAATGTGAAGAAAGCTTAAGGATAGAGATAGTACTAAAAACACCTCGGTTCAACCATTACAGTTACTCACCGATAGCTCAATTAATCACAACAATTATCAATCAGCTCAAATCACAACAATTCATGTAATGTATGCATGTATGCAACCCATCCACAGGGCATTATGCAATGAGGTACCTCCACCGTCGTTATTTAGCCCGTCGGCATCTCCGTCGTTAACTCCGTCGTTATTTGATATGGAGACCGAAGTCCTACCATATCTGAGGCCGAGACCTCCTCCGTCGTAATATGCACATGAACATGTGACTTCATGACAAATACAATCACACACACAACAATCATAACGCATGTGAATGTTTACACCGCCGCTCACCGTCGTTATTCGTCGTTCTACTCGTCGTTACTCGCCGCCGCCTCACACCGACGCCTACACCACCTGACATCATCACGGTGCTAAGGTCGACTCTACAACACCCGGTAGAATCACCTTAGGACTTACAACCGACCTCTCAGTCACCTCGGGAATCCATGGTGGACTACTTGTCACACCGAGGACCACAACGACACTTAGGGACCAAAATGTCACCTAAGGACCAAAATGGACTTAATCGCTCCCTTACTTATGCACATTGGTGCTAAAGTAACACTCCCGAGAGGCCCCACAATGTGTTAGACAACATTGGCGCCTAACCTCACCTCGGCACACTATATGTGTACCTCGGCTAACCACGCAACATTACCTCGGCACACTATGTGTGTACCTCGGCTAACCACACTCACACCCTCAATTTGACAACGCACTCACAGTTACGCACACCTACACTTAGGCACTTGGGCGTTCACCTCGGTGACGCTACCTCGGCCTGAGGTCCTCTACACCTCGGTAACCTAAGGCGAGACACCTACACTTCGGTTTATGCGTCCCTACCCCTCATTAATGGTGTTTAAACACATACTCTCCCTCAAACTCACCAACAGACCCTCAACACTAAGATACTCTAAGCGTTGACTTCCCTAAACTCGGTTTCCCTCACTCTAAGCTGAAGGGGAATTCGGTTTACGCGCGTAATAAAGCGCTTAACCCCCATTTTACTTCTTTTGCTCTGTTTCTCTACTTAGACTCAACATGCAAGCTCATCTCCAGCTCACCACACTCATGCACACTCGGATACTCACTCATTTGCTCCGATCCTCTCCTTAACTCTACATGCAAGCTCATTTCTTCACACTACACTGATTTACACTTTGATGCCTCACCATGCAAAGCTCACTTCGTACCATTACGCAATGCAGAGAGAGTCACACTCCTCTCTCTTTCCCAACCGATCACCGTCGTATCTCACCACAAATCTCAGCAAGGAGCAAAACACAGCAAAGATACATCATGTATAAAACATAAAACACACATGCAAGGTGATCAAAACCACTCACACCAAAACACTATCAAAACACAGAATATTACAAGGATTAAAAGACCCCCTAACCTTAATGATTCGAGAAGAGATGAGAAACCTTCACTCTCCAACAAACCACAAAGAACAAGCTCTCCTCTCCTCTCCTAGCTTGAACTCTCCACGCTCAAGTTCTCTTCCTTCTCTCTTGGTTCTCACTCTCTCTCTACTTCCTCAATTTAGAAACTTAACTATATTTTTGAACTGAATGGGAATGTTCCCCTACGGAGGTACCATTTAACAT
This sequence comes from Oxytropis ochrocephala, assembly GCA_020916435.1. Classification (NCBI taxonomy): domain Eukaryota; kingdom Viridiplantae; phylum Streptophyta; class Magnoliopsida; order Fabales; family Fabaceae; genus Oxytropis; species Oxytropis ochrocephala. Next base: position 116,026,522 of record CM037089.1, read on the forward strand.
GTCCTTAAAGGACTTAAATGGGCCTTGGCCTTATTTAGGCCGTGGGCTTCCACTACCCACACACCCTTCCTAATTTAGACACTATCCTAAAGAGTACACATGCTTAACACTCACTTAATTACTTGACTTAAAAGTAAAATGTTGCAAACCCTTAATAACTCAACTAAGTTAATTAATTGAATTATTTTGGGGTGTTACAGTTGAGGTATCTGCAGCTGTGAGTTCTAGGTGAGGTTCAGGTTCGGGTTCCACAGGGTCAGGTTCAGAGATGAGAAGATGGAACTGGCGACGACAACGGTGGCCATTGTAATAGAGCTCGTCACAGTTGTAACAACGACCCTTGTCACGGCGAGCTTGAAGTTCTGCGGGAGTGAGGCGTTTGATAGGTGTAGCTGGTTTAGGGTTAGCAGTGTTTGTGGTGGAAGTGTTTGGAGAAGAGGTGAGGGCGGAACAAGGGTTTGGGCGAAGGGTGTTTGAAGTGGTAGCTGTGATGGTAGGGGACGCGTATTCAGTACGACGAGCAGGGAAAGAAGAAGATCGGTAACAGATCTTGTCTTCTTGGAGCTTAGCAAGGTTAATGGCTGGAAGAATCAGGAGATGAGGTCGTGATGAAAGCACCAATGGAAGGTCTAGAGAAAGAGGGCTCAGAGATCTTACGCAGATAGAGAGAGAATGAGCTACAATACTAGACTAACATCTAACATTTCATAATTCTTGCTTGCCTTTATTATTCCAAGAGTGGCCATAAATAGCCAAGGATGAGGTACGAGAATACAATAGCTGATACAGCTCATACAAGGACTATACAGTTGTCCAATTAAAAGAATATTCTAGTGTCTATCAGCTAATACAAAGAGAGCATATTCTAGTAATTATTTCTAGGCAGCAACGGTACTGAAACTCAAAACATCACATGATCATTAAACCATTTGGGCTTAGTTTTGTTTCTCTTAGCTCGGCCCTTTGGTGTTTGCACCTCCCCTTCTTCATTCAAGTCCACTGCTTCTTCATAGTTCTCTATTTCTTCAGCTGTAACCGTTACAATCAACGAGGAGATTGTTATTGTTTTCTCTTGAGTTGCATTTTCAATATACATATTCTGATATTCAAAAGTTTTAAAAAAAAAAAAAAAAAAACCTCAGTATGACACAACAACTCTTTTATGGAGTTGTATTTTTATGTTAAAAAAAAGACGTAAGCTCTCTAATCGATAATAATTTGTTTAGGTGAAACATATGTAGGGGTGTCGTGATTCGTTAATAGTTTGGGGTTTTTTTGTAAGAAAATGAAGAAACACAAAATGCTTACAAACTTTAATATTGGGTTTTTTCAGGATTCGTTACTAGTTTGGAAATTCCAGCATTCAAGCCGGAATGCATTCTAGATGAGTTATCAATTAATGTAATAGTTTTTTTTTGGTCAAGTATTAATGTAATAGTTTGAACACTGTCAATAGTTTGTGGACGCAAGCCATGCATGGATCATGGGATCGATCGACTTAAACATTCATTAACTTTTGCAATGTGAATTTAACCAATCCACTCTATAATCATGTTATTTAATCTGAATATGCAAAATGTCGTTGGTATATAATTTAAGTGTATACATATTAACGTTTTATAGTACTAACCCCAAAAAAGAAAGATATATAATCGATTTAAACTTTATATTAAGATAAAGGGCTTTTGCTCTAAACAGACAACTAAAAAGCCAGTATATGTGCATGCATGTTTAAGATTTTGGGCCATAATAAAACAAGATCAATATAATTGAATCATTAATCTTGCATTTCGATGCTAAAATTGCGACAGATAAACTTGATTCTAGGGTGAATTTAATTGATAATGATGAAAGCATTGAATTTTTAATTGAGTGCAAAGTCACAAAACTCTATATATTTCTACATTAAAAGTTATTCTACTTTTATCATCCAAAAGAAATTCATTCTTCTTAACTCACTTTCAAAATTCAAACTATCATTATTAAATATAAATCAATTTTTTGAAAACTCAATTCTTTTGAAGTCAAATTTTCAAAATCAATTCTATCGTAATTTTTTGATCGTAACTTGAAACAAGCGTACCCGTAACATCAAACCGCTTAATAAGAACTTATAAAAAAACGCTTAATAAGCACTAATGTGGTCACTATTATAAAAGGTCCCACTTGATAATTTTTATCATTCATAGGAAACATGAGACAAGCAATAGAAAAATTGCTAAACACTAATCAGATCATTTCTGTCCTTTTCTGCTAATGAAAACATGTTTAGTTTCTAAAACAATAATACTGGATTTGTCAATGTTTCATATATGGCAGGCAGCATAGTGTAATAGAAATGTTACACGACACAGCGGTAAGTTACGAGAGTATTAACCACGTCACCGGTGTAAGTGATCTTGATCACTTGTCCTTTCTCCAATGCATAGTAGCGAGCAATGGCATCAGTTTTTAGAATGTAAGGGAGCTACACAGAGAACCAAAATAAGATAATGCATTAGCTATATTAAACTTGCAGAGAAAAGAATCCACTTGAGTAAGGAATGCAGCATAACAAAATCATAATAATAGTATATATTTTGATGAGGACTAAAACTAAAAAAATAGTATATTATATGGATAATAAGATAACAAAATAGAGTTTAACTGTTATACTGATAGAAACACGAGTGAGGGCTCTTAAGGAAAAAGGGGTCATGATGTAATAAGAGTGTGGGGAGGGTATTTGGGTAAATAATGAGTGGGGTAGGATGTTTAGTTGGCAAGTTGTTATGCCTTAGTAGTATAAATAGCGTGGTAAGAGAATTGTAGAGGTATGCAAGAATATTAGAGTGACCATCATGGTTAGGTAGAGAGAGAGTTTTCTCCTTCCCAAGTTGTTATACACTATCGTTGTAAAAGTTGTTTCCACTCGCAACCAATCACAAATCACGGTACATATGACTTTTCATGTATTTAAGAGAAGACTTGACCATTTTTATTGACGTGTTGAATTGTGATTGGTTGACAATGTAAAAAGTGTTTGCAGCAATCGTGTATTTAAATTAAATCCAAACCCCTCATCCCCAAAGTTTAACCATCATATTATCATTTTCCTTAACTAGTATTTCATTTATCACCACCTGTCCCTGAAAGCTATAATTAAAATGAATATATATTACAAAGTGCTTGCTAGTTATAGACAGCCAATAAGCATCTTTAAAAAATTTACCTGCTTATCTTCCATACTATACTTCTTGAGTATTTCATTCTTCTCAGCAGCAGTCAGTATCTCATACTTTGGCTGCAGCACATGCTTTGTTATATTGACCAGCAAGTCATTCATCTAGTAGGGAAGAAATATGGTGTTATGGACTTAAAATCACCTTCCATATAAAACCAAAAGATAAAAAGTGGCTGGAACTCTGAAGTGATATCAATTGTTAATATGGTTTATCCCAAAATCAAAGTCAAAATCAAGACACTCGATATGAAGTTCACACATCAAGACTCTTAAACTGATCTCTAATTTAGAAATTAGTCACCTCAGTATCCCAGATACATTAATTTGATGAGCTCTGTTAGAAATGTGCATCTAGACATCATGCTTTGGTCATAGATGTGCAGCAAGTTTCTCAAATATAGAGCAGGAAGCCAGATATATGATTTTGTTTCAACCCCTAGGATAAAAAAGCCCAAAGTAGAATATCTACGGCTCTGAACTCATTCACAAGTTTATGTTTCTTGATTATAGAAAGGAGAAGAAACTGGGTCTATAACACAATTTTTAGAAATTAAAGCAACACTTTCACAAATATTAATTCTTTGCCAGCACATTTTAACATTGGTAACCTGATACATCCTACAAATGGAAGAGGTTTAAAGCATGATTATCACAAGAATTCAATGTTTGCTTTTAAGAAGTTTCTGTTCAAAATATTCAATCTTCATAGATTAAGAAATTGTTACAGATACAGAATATATGCTAGCATATAAAATTAAGATTCAACTGCAAACACAAATGGGGGCTTACTTTGGAGCCTGAAAAACTTATATTTGACCCCTTCAAAATTTTATTCATGCAAAAAAGGAACTTCTTAACATACTTAATGTATATATAGTGAACCCTCCAAAAAAACCTCCAACCACTCAATAGAATTAGACACATACTTTAGGAAAACTTTTTCAATCATCTAACAGATTATGTGTGCTAAAATAGCCAAGTTATGGTCCTCAATAGTGAGCAAAGCAAAAGCTCGAGTCATTGATAATCCTCCTTCCCTTTCTGGAAAGGATCTTAGCTCATGAACATATTTTACACAAGATTAAAGAAGCAACCAAAATGATACAGTAGCTTTATTCTTTTCTGCATCAAAATAATTTTAAAAAGAAATAAAAAATTAAGCATTTATGGAAGGGCTGCCTTACTTGTATCATCTCAACTTTAAATTGACAGTTCTCCAATTCTTTTCGCGCAAATGCAGTCATCTTACTTTGCACAATAAGTATCAGCCTACTCAATCTTTCTTTGTCTACAATCTGGCTATATACATTATTGATTGTTGATTTTTTAATATCATCAGTTCCTGTAAATGCGACTTGTACCTGCACAGCAGAACATCCTTAACCACACAGTACAGCAATAACAAAGTGAATGTAAAAAGATCTCTCATTCTATGCAACTATGTAACAAAGGATGAAATATATTCAAGCAGTAAATCATTCCACAGGAGAAGAGCATATAATGCAACTAATCTCGAATAATGAAGTTTTTGATTTACTATGAAATTATACAAATCCAACAGAGTCTAAGGTGCATCACATTATTTGAAAAAACGAGGTGGAAAAACTTGATACAGCAGGTCATCTTAAAAGGAACACCTATTACTATTAGTTAATCCAATTAAGCAGTCATTTTGAAGGGAATGCCATAAGGGAGCACCTTAGAATCACCAATTCATATCCATAATGATACACATAACTTCGAAGAAAAATTAATAGCTGAAATTAGATGCAAACACGCTCTGCTCTGCCACCGTAACCTTAGTATGTTTCAAAATATTGTAAAATTGCAACCTCTTAATGCCCTTTGATTGTTCATCCCATCACTTATACAAGGTCCTACAGAAACAATGTCTGCACTCTGCACCACCTTACTTTCTTTCCCTGCTAAATTGTCTTAAGGGTTTCTTTTACGAAGAAATTTAGAGCAAAGTAAAAAAAGAGGGCAACATTTTGCTTTCAAAATTCAACATTATAAAGTGCTTATAAAATTACAAGGAACCATGGAAAATCCTCAGTTGCAACAAACTAATCCATCCAAACAGAAAACCAAAAGTTCCCAACAAAAGCAAAAAAGTTCACCTTACTTTCTTCTTTACAAAACTAAACTCAAAATGAAGAATTCGGTCATATACCCAAATTTAACAGTTTTAATCTAATTTCAATAATTTTCCCATAAGAGCGAATAAACATACCATTTTTATGAAAACTGTTTAAACAACTTCACTCTTATGATTATAGAAACAACTTAAACAATAAGCATTTATTCAATAAATGTCCTTTTTACTTTTACTCAAAAACATACTCTAAATGCCAATTATCCTAAGAATTATAAATAGACAAAAAATTATAACAATATTTTTTACCACCCCACCATAATTAGGGTCTAGGTATCTCTACAACTTAGACTCTTTAGACCCATTATAGGACTATACCCAAGTCCACAGCAAAACGTCCTGTTTTTTCATACAGGTTTGAGCTGCCCTCTCATCTACCTAGACAACTCCAAGAATAAAATTCTGATTTTTTTTTTCCAAAGGTTATAGTCACATTATCAACTCTACCACTCCAAAATTGGTATGTACAACAATTTTTTATTCATCAAGAGAGTGTAGATTTTTAATTTAAATAATAAAATAAATGAACTAGGCAACTAGCTATAATATACTCTAATTTCATTTGACGGTTCATATCACCGTGGCAGTGCTAGCCTACCTCTACCCTATAATTTCAATAACCTTAACGCAACCTAAACAGACGAAAACGCAATTTTACGATCAAAAAGCATTTGCAACACGCTGCAACAACCACATTGTCAAAAAAAAAATCTACAATTGAAAATCAGATATACAAATAAATGCAATTGCGTTTGTGCTTGTTCGAAAGACGAAAAAAGAAACGATAAAAATTCGAAACAATTGGTTACCTTGTTAGAGGGGTTAGAGCGATGGGAAACGGAAAAAGCAAGGGTTTCAGGTTTAGGTTGTTGACCGAAGAGAGAACGAAACTCGGAAAGAGAAAGAGTGAGGTCGGAGTCAGGAACGTCGTAGCCTCTGTCATTGAGCATCTCCAAAACCGTTTTTCGACATTGAAAGTAGCGAATGCTCACAACGCTGCCATAGTCGGTGATTTCCGAAATGCATACGCGGTGTTCGTTTTCATTCGCCATCGCAGAAGAAGAAGAATAAGAAGAATGCGTTTGTGAAAATGCGTTTGAAACTGATTTTGAAGACGTTACGTAGAAGCTGGCTGGCAGTGAAGGGAAGAGAGTATGGGAGTGTGACCGTCTGAGTCACTAACGCAAACATTTGCGTGCTGTGTGCGAGAGATAATAATATCTGGCGCAACAGATATTACTTTTTTTAAAATTACAATCATGTCCCTGTATTAGAGAGGAGGTGTACGTAACCTTGCGGAGGTCAATAATGTCTTTTAAAACTAAGGAGATATATATGAGTGTAATTTCTCCAGTTTTTCTTATTACTACTTTTTTCATTATTATCATTAGGCGCCTTAATAAATAAGAGATCAATAAAATCATGGGTCTTATTTTTTTCACCCCCCTCAACATCAATCCCACCCCCATATTTCAAAAAAACCCAATACTACCCCTGCCTTTTTTTAAAAAAAAAATTAAAATTTTTGGAATTACCTCAAAATAAGGTAATTCCGGTTCAAAAAAAAATAAAAATTTCGGAATTACCTCTAAAAAAGGTAATTCCGGTTCATAAAAAAGGAAAAATTTCGGAATTACCTCTAAAAAAGGTAATTCCGAAATTTTTAATTTTTTTTTTTTAAAAGTTTATATTTTGGTCTTAAGATTTAAACGCGTTTTATTGGAAATATGATACGAACGCTTTACGATTTAATAACAATATGTCAAAATATATAAAATGACCAACATAAAATAGGAGTACAAATACAACTATGGGTCCCAAATGTCTAAAAATGACTGAAAATAAGCACGTGAAGTAGGTGAGCAGGCGACATCTAGGCATCCGGGCCAATCCAGACGCGCATATGATATATATACGATTTGTTTTAATTTTTATTACTAAAAGGCTACTAAAAAAGTCAAAACTACTCTAAAAAAATATAAAAACACCACTAAAAATCTAACAAAACCAAAATAAGGCTATACAAATTTTTTTAGATTTTTTGGAGACTATGAAAAATTAAAAAAAATCGTAAAAAATAGTAAACGATGGAATTTGGGATTTTGAGGCCGTAGTCTCGTAAGAAATCCCTTCTATGGGAGTCTTGATTCTTGATTTTTTTCGCTTCTAATGGCTGTGGTTTCATTACGATCAGAGTATGTTGTCCGAAAACCGATTTTTTAGCCTAAATTATTCGTTCGAAATAAAAAAAGGAAAAAAATTTTAATTTTGAATTACCGAGAAATAGGTAATTAGGTTCACAAATGTGAACCGGAATTACCTCATTTCGAGGTAATTCAAAATCTTTTCTAATTACAGGTAAATCCAAAATTCCATTATTTTTTGAACCGGAATTACCTTTTTTAGAGGTAATTCCGAAATTTTTAATTTTTTTTTAACAAACCATGTAATTTTTGGGAAAAAGTAAGGGTATTTTTGTCCGTTTGGGTAATTATGGGGGTGGGATAGATGATGAGGGGGGTGAAAAAATCAAGACCCTAAAATCATTCACCGGTAGTGAAATTGTTCGTATAAAATGATGATGGGCTTAAATTATATGTTTGCATCCGCAAATATGGTCATAATCTATTTAAGCCTTTGTGAAAAAAAATTAGGCCCTTATAAAAAAAGTTTTAGAATAGTCTTTGCAAATATAAACTGACGTGACTAACGAAGATGACGTCAGTAGGACATCATCAATGACCTCATGATTGCCATGTGTCATCATATTATTAGGCCTCTATGCCACAAGGCACTAAGATACCACGTCATCACCCCATGTCACTACTTCACCTCTATGCCACATGGCACTAAAATACCATGTCATCACCCCATGTCACTACTTTCAAAGTGGCACTGACACGTGCCACATCAGCAATCAATGGATGGCTGCCACGTGTTAAAGTGGCGCATTGTGTGTTACTAAAAAAATATTAATTTTGGCAAACCAAGGTTTCGCTCCAGTGACCCCTGAGTGATGCAAACTATCTTATACCGTTAAACCACAAGCAAATTTGTGTACCTTTTTCCAACAAACAATATATATTATATAGTTACTTATTTATTTTGATAAAAAAAATCATCGTCATCATCAATGCTTAATTTATGCAATCGTTCATCTTCCAAACGAAGTCTGGAAAATGAATTTGGTTCGTGATTGCATCGTTCATCTTCATCCTCGAATCAGATCTTCAACAACAACAACAAATCAGATCTTCAACAACAACAACGATTCAATTGAAAACCCCTAATTTCTTCTTCAACAACAACAACAACGATTCAATTTAAAACGAGTTTCGTTTCTGGGTTGATGATGATTAATTTCACGTTTCTGGGTTATTGATGATGATTAAAACGAAACGATATTTGTTATTGTTGATGTTGTTGAAGATGTGATTTTTGTTTGCAATTAGCAATTTTCGTTTTCTGAAACACAAAACCCAGAAATTTGAAATTTTGGTTTGCGATTTTCTTTTCCAGAAATAATCTCTGTTTCGTCTTGTTTGCGATTTTCGTTTCCTAAAACACAAAACCCAATAATTTTCTGTTTCAATGGTGTTGGTGCTGAATAAGATGAAGATCTATTTTTTTTTTTGGTTTTTTAATCGAATTAAGTATTATACATTAGTAGTTGGCCTGAATTATTCAAGTCAATAAGTGGCCTAGTGGTGTGTGGGAGATGCTACCACTCTGAGGTCATCATGGGTTCAACCCCATGTCCATCATAATACTTATTATTTTTGGTAACAATAGGGGTCCAACACTGCCATGTTAGCGCCATGTGGCAACCACCTATTGGTTGCTGACGTGGCACATGCCAATGTCACATGGCAGTGGTGACATGAGTGACGACGTGCCATGTTAGTGCCATGTGGCACAATGGTCCAATAAGATTATGACAATAGTAGTAGTGACGTAAATGCTGACGTCAGCCACGTCAGCTTTTTTGGATGCAAAGTTAACCGGGGGGTCAAACTAGAAACACTTAATATTTGCAAGGACCACCATTTTAAAAGTTTTTTTACAGGTGTCTAAATGGATTATGGTCATATTTGCAGGGGCGAAACATATTTTTAAGCCTATAAAATGCTATGAATGATTGAGATTGTATCAATTAGTATGAAATCTAAACTTAGGGATGAAAATGAGTCGAAATTGGTTCAGTTCAGCTCGACTTGATAAGAATCGGCTCGTCTTGTATATCGACTCGAAATGTAAGTTACTCTCTTTTTTTATCAAAAACAAGTAAAATTACTAGCTAGTTTATCAAGAAATGTAAGTTTAATTAATTCTCTAGTACATCGCTTAATTATTTAGGAAATTTTATTTATTTATTTTTGGTGTTGAAAATTAGGGTTTAGGTTTGGGAAGAAGATGATAGACGACGAAGATAATTTTAATTGTAAAGGACTAAACTAAAATTTAAAATAAATTTAAAGGACGAAAAATGCATTTTAGCCTAGTTTATTCACATTCCTTAGTCATTGATTTGAGGTCCTTAATTGACCTTATCATTTGAAGTGATTCTCTTATATTTTATCTTCCTTCACACTACAAGAAAAACGGGTTTTTTCGGCGGATTTTTCCGCCAAAAAACACTGAATTCCGCCGCAAATGCATTTTCGGCGAATTTTTTTGCCAGTAAACGTCTCGTCGCAACGTATTTTCGGTGGATATTCCGCCGGTAATTTCCAGCGGATTTGAGGTCATTTGCGGGGGAATTTTCGGCGGATTTTCGACGGTAATTTGCGGGGGAATTTTAGTGTTTTTGGCGGATTTTTCCGCCGCAAAGTTTTTTTTTTTACAAAAACAAATCCGCCGCAAACGTCTATAATTCCGCCGCAAATAAGTTTTTTTTTTCAAAAATCTTTCCGCCGCAAACGGCAATAATTCTGCCACAAACGCTAGCGTTTTTTAAAAAAAAATTGAATTTCCGCCGCAAATGCGATTGAATTCGCCGGAAATCTAATTATTAAAAAAAAATTAATTAATTTTTTAAACAAAATAATAAAATTTCAAATTATTAAATTTCAAAAATTCAAATAGTCATAACCAAATGTAAAATACTCTAATATCAACAACCCAATCCAAAATACACAAATATCGATAATAAAATCCAACAAATCACTTAAATATTCATAATAAATAAACATCCATAATCAAATATAAAGCTACTAAGGTGTGTGCTGATCTGAGTCATCTCTGTGATAATAGGTACCACTTGGTGGTGGGATGTCATCTGCGAACAAAGCAGCCTTGAACGCATTATAATTCAGATCGATATTATTGAAGAGCTGGGGTGATCGCCGGGTGGACACGGCCGCTCTTTGGGTCATCAGTCTTTGGGAGGATATCGCTGCTTTGGGGGTGGATATCGCTGCTTGCCATTGGGGTGGATACTCTTCTTTGAAGTGGATAATCTTTGAGAATATTGAGGTCGTGGATATTGTTGAGGGTGCGGCTGAGACCAAGGCTGAAATGCACCGCCGATAACCTGTTGCGGCTGGTAGGAAGGCATATGTGATGATGATGAGGAGGATGGCCTCGAAGGCTGGTTCATCTGAGTCATCAACTGTTGAATGCGCTCCTCAGTTCTCCTAGCGTGCTCAGCAGCGCGCTCCTCAATTCTCCTAGCGTGCTCAGCAGCGCGCTCCTCAATTATCCTCTGCTGCTCCCTAACCTCTTCCAATTCCCGTGCATGTTGTAACACCCATTTTCTACCCCATCATTTACATGTCATTTATCAGAGAAATTCTTTTTCGCAAAATATTATTTAATTAGTAGAAAAGAAATGCCACATCGTCATTAATAAAAACATCGTCAAGTGCACCATCAAAGTTGTGCAACAACACAATCGTCATGAAACTTAAACTTCGAAAATAATCTCATCGCAGCGGAAGATAAAACAATGGCTCACTATGCCTCTCAAACACGTATCAAATCATCAACATAGTCACTAAACAGTTAATCAATTAATAACAACTCCAACTACGCCCCCTAGGTGTCACGGTATCAGAGAGCGACTCAACCACATCCCACAAAGAAATAAAGAAGGCAAAGAAGACCTTCACTCGCGGTTACCTGCAGCGTGCCACAATAGAGCAACATTCCAAGCCAGAAGGGGTGAGAATTTCAATAAAACATAATTAAGCACATAACAGAGTAATGTGAACAAACAATCCAACAACATCATCATCCTCACCACATCATCGTCACCGCAACACCAACTCAAACACAATTTTCAACAAGTCGCAGTCATGAAAATGCATGGAAATGCAACCCACACTGGTATATGCATGATGGTACCATATTCGTCATAATAAGAGGCGAAGCCTATTCGTCATAAGAGGCCAAGCCTATTCATCATCGGAGGCCAAGCCTATTCGCCATAGTATGCACATGCCATGAGACTCTATGAACACATGTGCAATTCATCAAACACTCACCTGGAGTACTCATCATCATCATCATCATAAAACACTCATAGAGTGTATTCGTCATAGTCATCAATATCATATATATATATATATATATATATATATATATATATATCACATCATCATAATCACTCATAGAGTGAACTCGTCATATTCGTCAAAATCATATAGCAACACCATCACAGTATAATCACTCATTGAGTGAACTCGTCATATTCGTCAAAATCATATAGCAACATCATCACAGTATACTTCTTCTCATCATCATCGAGCATATATATATATATATATTCAGTTATCTTTTAGCTTAGGGTGTTATAAAATAGTGCACTGATTGACTATGGGATTACTCAGGTAACTGATACTACTTGCAACAGGCATTGGCCACCTTTGCAAGACTCTCAGTGATGCCCTTGTAAATACACCGGCGAAAGAAATTCTGACCTTAGTGGTAAACCACAGTCTAGCCATAGTCAATTAGCACACTAGTAGTATAACATTTCACCGAGACTCATTTATATAAACATAGCATCACAGATCTTTTTTTTTTGTTAAGAGTCGTCACGTTTCAATTCGGGAGAACACCTAAGACTTTCAAAAGAGTAATCGATTTATAGCTACTTGTTTTCAAAAGAGGAATTGATTCATAGCTTTCATTTTTAAAGTGGGAAATCGATTCCTTGTTTTTATTTTAAAGGGGGAATCGATTCCTTGCTTCCATTTTGAAGTGGGAAATCGATTCCTTGCTTCCATTTTGAAGTGGGAAATCGATTCCTTGCTCATATGTCTAAAGGAGGAAATCGATTTCTGGCTTCTGTATAGAGCCCAGAATCGATTTCAAGCTTCAGTTTGGAGAAAAATAATCGATTCTTCCATTTGTTTAAGAATCACAATTACAAACATAGCAGTTCAGAATCATCCAGACACGCTCAACCAATTACATACATCAAACAACATCAATTTCAGCAAGTCAACATCAAATTCAGTAGTAATTTCGATTTCCACAACTCCTCATGAACTAGGTCCTTACATTACCAATTTTAATTTCATCAAAACGTCACAAACCTCATCAACCATCAACAACTTCAGATTTCATCAAGACATCATAATTAATATCAATTCATCAACAATATCTAACTCACAAAACCCCATAAAACCCTACCTATACCCAATTATGTTAAACGTAAACGCTCACCTTACCTCGAATTTGTATTGTTAGGAAACAACGATGAAGAAGTCGCGTCTGAAACCACGGCAACACAACGAACAAAGCTTCTCCTTCTTCCTTTCTTCTTCTCAGCGTCGTGCTCTCTCTCTCTCATTCGTTCCTTTCCTTTTCTTTTCCTCTTTTCTCATCAAATGAGACACATCCTTCCTAACCCTAGCGCCTAAGGAGCCTAAGTCTTGGACTTGGGCTCTTGGGCCATTTGTCACCACCCCGAGTTACCAATATCACCCCTTCAATTAAATTACATCCACCACTTCTTATTATATAAACACTCCCCTTCAAATACATTCACCACCTAATTATTGGTCAACACCACTCCCTAGATCTAACTAGATACCATATTATTATTTCTAATATTTCTCCGCAAGCTAATTTCATCTAATTAGTTAAATAATTAACCGACTATTTTTGGGGCGTTACAACTCTCCCCCACTTAGATTATTTTCGTCCTCGAAAATTTACTCCGACTCACAAAACCAAACCCAATCTCCTTGTCACCTCTAACCATCCTTGTCCGTCACCTATCGTATACTTAGCCTCGGACCAAATACCCTTCTCCATTTTTTTATGTTCTAATCAAGGTCATCAAAGTTCTACTCAACTACTCAAACACCTTGACACTTTACTTAGGCAACTACACCTCATCATCACCCACCTCTACAACTACCTCGGTTACATCTACTTCGGTTCACCATCATTCCCCTTGCCACCCATACGCTGCACTTAGGCACTCTATGCTTCAACCACACTAGCTTCTACATACATCTACACTTAAGCTCATATTCACCACACTTCAACAACTACGCTTAGGCGCACCACCTACGCACGACACTGCACCTCGACATTATGCACCACGTATAACTTCGACACACATACCGTTCGACGTACACATACGCTTCGCCATATCTGTAACGCCCCGAAATAATTTAATTATTTATTTAATTATTCATTTAATTATTTATTTAATTAAGTTATTTAAGGCTTGCAAATACTTATTTAAGTAATTAGGGAGTGGTAGAGTTAAATAAATGGAGGAGGTGTTTAATTAAATGGAGGAGGTGTATAATTAATTTGGGGGTTTTATTGTATTAGGAAGTGTATAAATAAAAAGGGAGGTGTAGGTATTATGGCCCAAAGGCCAAATTAAGTGGGCCAAGGTTAAGGGAATTGAAATAAAAAGAATGGAATGAAGGAGGATTGACGTTTGGGATATACTGAAGGAAGAAATGAAAGGGAAAAAGAAAAGAAAGGAGAAGAGGAAAAGATGAAGGAGGCGTGAGGTGAAGGAAGTGGAGGGAGGAATCTCTCTCAAATCATAAAGAGGTAAAGGGCTTTTTGGACCATTCTTCTCCATTTTTCTTCATCTTTCTATTGATGCAACTTTCAATCTCTAATTCCTAATCTTAGTTGGTCCTCCATTTTTGCTCAAAGTGAGGAAATTGGGGGTTTTTGGTGAAATTAAAGTTTGATATTGAGAAAGGGAAGCTCAATAGGTGATTTGATGTTAAATTTGTTGTAGATTAAGTGATTAAAGTCGCAAGAGAGGAGGAAGGAAGTGAGGGCATCGGTTTTGAAGGAGAAAAGGAGGAGGAGAGCTTGTTTGGTTGGTGGTGCTTGTTGCTTGCTTGAAGTTTGGCTTAGTTCTTCAATTTTTGAGGTTAGGGGACTCTCTATTACATCTATGATAACTTGTAGGATGTGTGTTATAGTTGGATTAGCTCTAGGAATAATGTGATTGGTTGATTTTTATGTTATCTTTTGATTGATGTTGTGTTGAATTTATTTGGGTGAATCTATATTGTCAAAAGTCTGTCTTGAATGTGCCGTTTAATGTCTTTGGATGTGTTCTAAGTCTTTGTTGAATGTGCTTTGTTTAATGTGCTGGATGTGTTTAAGTCGTTGTCGAAAATTTGTTTAATGTCTTTGGAAGTGTTTAAGTTTGTTTAATGTGCTGTATAATGTTCTTTGAATATGTCTAATTTCGATTTAGCCCCTTTATGTCAATTTAGTCCCTATTTGTGATTTAGTCCATGATGTTAATATTGATATAATTGTTATTGGTGAATTAAATGACGATGTATTAAATGACGTTGAAGTTGGTAATTAAAAGGCGGTGTATTGATTGATGATGTAATGATGAATTAATGACCGAGTATTAAATGATGTTGATTAATTGTTTAGATGAGTGTTATTAAATTGAGAATTGAATTGTTGAATGAAAATGTGCTGAGTTGTGTGCCTAATGGGACCTAAGTGAGGATTTAGTCCCTAAGAATTAATTTAATCCTTGGTGTGACAATTTAGTCCCTAAGAATTAAATTAATCCTTGGCGCGACAAAATAGTCCCTTAGTGTCTAATTAGTCCCAATATGCCAAATATTTTCCTAAGTCCCTAAATTAATTTTGGTGTGTCAAAAATGGTCCCTAAGTGAAGAAAAGGTCCTTATGAGGGGTTTGGGCCTTAGGTGGGATTTAATCTAATAAGTGATGAGGTGATGATTAATAAATTGATGAGGTGATGATTAATAGTTGATGAGGTGATGAGTAATAATTGATGAGGTGATGATTAATAGTTGAGGTGAATGATGAATGATGATGTGGCTTCGGCCAAAAATGGTGAGTTAAATGATTGTGGTGATGAATTGTGATGTTGTTAGTGCATTGTCATGGTGTCGCATACTCCATATGCATTAAAGACGAAGGACGTAGGATGATGTGGCTTCGGCCAAAATGAGGTGATGATTATGGATCCACATGCATTTTGCACACATGCATGTATTCATGCATTCATAGAATTTTGTGGATGATTAATTAATGTATTATTGTGTATTGTGATTGCCTGGATGCTTTCTAATTATAATGCTTATCTTACTTGTTATAATTTATGTAAAGAGACTCACCCTAGCATTTCTTGTTGCTCGCTCTCGTGGCGACAAACAGTGATTCCGAGTGATGGCGCTGTGTCTTTGGGGTCTTAATGAGTCAGCTCTGATAGTAACACCGGGGTTGGGGGTCTTAGTATTATTTATGGTCATGTATTAAACTTATTTTGAACCTATGTATTGAGTATGTGAACTCAATTTTATTTCATTGTCCGCAAATTATTGAGGATTATTTGTAAGCGTTAAAGCGAGTTATTTTGAGGATTGTAGTCCACTTGGCTATGTTATGCATGATACTCGTTGATGCGTTTGGATTTTAATTATGTATTGATGATGTTTTATTTGAAATGTACCACCCTCTTTGAGGTGCGTGGAAAGTTTTTTTTAAACTCTGATTTTATTAATTAAGTAGCTTTTAATATAAGGGGGTGTTACAATATCTAACCTTCATCTCTTCTCGTTTCTTTGGTTCTCACCCAACTATGATCGAACTTAATTACGATTACAACACCTATTCACTTGAAATTTGTGCAACACTCATTAATGTACTTCAATGAAAGTGACAACACCAAAAACAACATCTTTGCACCGAGAGTTCCTCAACTCCCATTCCTCCCCTAGGTCTCTCATAAGACTGACTCATCAACAACACATCATAACTTCACCAAAGTGAAGCACACACCACATCAATCACATCAATCACAATTAATTACGCGACTCCTTTGTCAATAAAGGAGTAAGTCTACGTCCGTAGGGACCAAACGGCACATAAAAAAAAATCGAGACAGCAACCTCTCAAAATGCAGTAACAACACTAAAGAGAAAATAGGAAATCAGCCCCTTTAGAAAAAATTACGAAGCGGCACCACTTGATTCAAGAAATCATCATTTTAATTTTAAGAACTCGGCACTTTAACTTATTAAGAAAACAGCACGTTATATTTGAGTGAACAAGCACATTTAAGTTGAAGAAAACAAAGACTCTAGATATAAAGTAGACAAAGACCATATAAATGGAAGAAAAATTTCGTTAAATATGGGTATACAAAGACTATTTAATTTAGGGAAACAGATCTTTCAATTGTAAGAAAACAACACTTTAGATTGTAGAAAAACAACACACTTTAATGTGCGAAAAGCAAAGCAGAAGGACAAAGAAAGAAAAAGCGGCAATGAAAGAATAACATGGAAACGGTACACTATTAATCTCAAAACAAAACGGCATCTTTAAACAATATAAAAACAGCACACTATTATTTTCAAAACAAAACAGCAACTTTAAACAATATAATCAACTCTTTAATTTTGGGGAAAAAGCACGTCGGATTTTAGTAAACATTCTCGTGAGGTTTGAGTGAACGGAACGCCTCAAATTGAGTACACAGCGCATTCAATTCGGGAATACAGTACTCACTTTTTTTTTTATAAAAACCGCGATAAACCACACCCTTTTAGTTATAAAAATAGCAGAAGATTCAGTTTAAGAACAACAACATTAAATTTCACAAACAGCAGTAGGAGCAATCCAAAAACAGCAGCAAACTTGAGTGAAAGGAAAACACATTTACAACATGAAAACAACACCTCTTTTGTAGAACAACAACACGTTTATTTTTAAGGAAACAAGTATTCGGTCTCTAACAAAACAAATGGACAAAGAACACCTTTACAAAGATAAAAAGCGGCTCCTATTACTTTTAAACACAAAACAAAGACTTTGAACAATACAAGAACAACACGTCCTTATTTCAAAACAGAACATCAACTTTACACATTTGTAAAAACAACACTATTTATTTTAACAACAAAACAAAGAAAGACATACACACACTCAGCGCACCATGGCGCCACAAAGAACAACCCACCGAGCATCTCCAAAATGACGCGTGCAAAATTAAAACCACTCGAGCCAAAATATTAAAAATTGAATTTGGGCACGCAAACGCAAAAGATGGCACGGTAAAATATGCTTGAACTCAAGTTTACACCCAATTAGAATTTGGCGCCTATACACCCGTGGGGATGTATAGAATACATACTTTCAAAACATTTAATTTTCTTTCCAAAACGCGTCTCAACTCATTGTATCATTCACACCATCAAAACATACAAATTAATTATTAAAAATTATAACACATTATACTCCCCATCTTAATTCAATCTCAATCATCATCAAACCTCAAGGCACGAAATTACACGTGACAACATCAACATCAACAACTCATCACAATGTATTCAATTCTGATCAATTTTACACCTATTCATCAAATCACAACAATACCAAAAACACCCATTCACCTTAAATTCACAACAAACAAAGCATGCAACTCCTCTCCGAGTTCACACATCGGAAAGCATAACAAACCATACAAACAAATCCGGTTAGGACCGATCCGCATAAAAGACACTAAGTTCACACTTGGAAACACAAGACGACACACATCATCGCAGGGTATCTCCCCACTTATTCACTTACCATCAAGAAGACTCGGTTTGTCCTACACTGCAGAAACATCACTTACTACACGGACAATGGTTAGAACGAGTACCAAGACTCGAGAGATAACTAGACTCGATCATCGACAACTTGGCGGATTGGACCGAATCGCTCGATACCACTAATGTAACACCCCTTTTCTACCCCATCATTTACATGTCATTTATCAAGAGAAATTCTTTTCGCAAAATATTATTTAATTAGTAGAAAAGAAATGCCACCTCGTCATTAATAAAAACATCGTCAAGTGCACCATCAAAGTTGTGCAACAACACAATCGTCATGAAACTTAAACTTCGAAAATAATCTCATCGCAGCGGAAGATAAAACAATGGCTCACTATGCCTCTCAAACACGTATCAAATCATCAACATAGTCACTAAACAGTTAATCAATTAATAACAACTCCAACTACGCCCCCTAGGTGTCACGGTATCAGAGAGCGACTCAACCACATCCCAACAGCAAATAAAGAAGGCAGCAAGACCTTCACTCGCGGTTACCTGCAGCGTTGCCACAATAGAGCAACATTCCAAGCAGAAGGGGTGAGAATTTCAATAAAACATAATTAAGCACATAACAGAGTAATGTGAACAAACAATCCAACAACATCATCATCCTCACCACATCATCGTCACCGCACACCAACTCAAACACAATTTTTCAACAAGTCGCAGTCATGAAAATGCATGGAAATGCAACCCACACCTGGGTATATGCATGATGGTACCATATTCGTCATAATAAGAGGCTGAAGCCTATTACATCCTTTGGAGGCCAA